>JAMKCH010046285.1:0-11564 GCA_023653785.1 Ophioderma brevispina | reverse complement strand
GTCTAGCAGTGAAAGCTTTCCTACAAATGTGTGGCATCCAGTATTCCAAGAAATTGAGGTTTAATGCAGAGCAAATGTCTCCATCTGGTAAGTATCAATATGCAATACCTGATGTGATGGGTAGGGTAGGACTAAGCTTGGGCCCAGGAGAATCCATGATCGTGGAAAATGACATGTTATGAGCGGATTTTGCCTTCCTGCGCAGAATTCCATATTCGCGGGGAAAACAGTGGATTAAGTCATTAAACTTTTGGGTTCTTTTATGCATAGGTCGGGTAGGGAATTATCGGCTGGGATCACAGATTATAGGCAACAATTTTCCTGTATTTTTATCAACATGATCGAAACTTCACAATTGATTTATTTATTTACACTTCTGTAACATGGATATGGTTGTTTACCAAGACCCTTTAGGTGCATAACTACACAGATTTTTTTTTTTTTTTTTTTTTGAAACCTCTATACCACATTAAAAATTTCGCTACCGCGAAAATAGTCCGCCGATAGCGCGCACTATTTTTCGGGCAACTCACCGCCCATGCGCAGTGAGTCGTCCTTATCAAATTGTTTCTCCAAATAGGAGCATGCTTATCGCTGACGCTACAGGAATAAATCTTTCCAATCTGCCGGCAAATAGCTGCACTGACCAGAAAGAAACGTCAATTCGAGCACATAAGTATCCTTAGCCAAAACGTAGCCTAAGAGTTTCGATGTTTTTATCTCGCCGTATATCGAATTGTATACATGTAAGAGACCACCTATCCTAGCCCGAGATTTGTGTGGTCCCCTCTTGTAAATCCACTTCTATCCTCCGTCTTTATGACGAGGACGTTTTCCTGAAGAACGGGTGATTTTACAGCCTTCTCTCACCTGTTGAATTGATCAGGCTAGGGCCAGGAAAAGTGTAAACAAATTCTAGCCGTATATACCGCCATGTTGAGTATTTGTATGGTAAGCCGTCGTGTTTTTTTTTTTTTTTTTTTTATTTTCCTGTATTTTTATCAACATGATCGAAACTTGATTTATTTATTTACACTTCTGTAACATGGATATGGTTGTTTACCAAGACCCTTTAGGTGCATAACTACACAGATTCGGTACATTTTCAGTGCAGATTTGGCGAAAATCGTGCCCGGAAATCGGGTTTTCTAAACGCGGATTCTAGACTAAGCTAGAAATGCATAGAATTAGGTCGATTCCAAATGGGAACCAATACGATAGCATAATGTCTCCTTTTGGGTGATGAGAGATACTTTTTATGCAGAAAAAACCTCATAAAAACAGACAAGTCTCCAGTTGGACACACAGGTGTTTGTGTTTGTTTGTGTGTGTGTCGGGGGTAGGTTCATTCATTCACTGCATCTTTTGAAGCTATCAAGCATTTTGGATGGATTTCATAGAAAAATCCATCCTATGAAATGGCGATGTCTGGATGGATGGATGTGTGGACAGATGGATGTCTGTGTGTCCACACCACAAAAAGGTCAACACTCAACATTTGGCCATATTTTTTTTTCTAGATGAACTATTGTAGTCTAACCTAGGTATATTGTAGGATGGCAGAAGCCCCCACCAACCATGTTATTCATCCCCAGCATCCTCCCCTGGGTCTGACAGGGGGTGGGGGAACATAAAAAAGGTCAACAATTTCACAAAAAGTCAACATTTTCCCAGATGAGGTACATGTATGGCAGCCAAACGTAGGTATATTGTAGGAGGGCTCAAGCTCCTACTAACCATGTAATTCATTCCCAGCGTCCTCCCCTTTGTCTGACAGGAGGTGGGGTAGCATAAAAAAGTTAACATTGTGCAATTCATCCATACCACCATTGGCAGTTTACTAATTTTTGATGAAGATTTTTGTAGAGATATATTGCTCAATTTACTGATCTGCTTGTTTTCAATGGTAAACCATTTTGTAACATGTAATGGTTGAATAGCCACTTACCATGATATTATCGTACTGACCCGAGTATAGTCCCATGCTCGATTATAATCCCACCCCCATTTTTTAAAGAATTTGAAGAATATTAGAAAATCCTATTATAATCCCACCATAAGGTTTTAGCTGGAAGGCAATAAATTACATGCGATTTTTGTTACAATCATTTACTGTTTTGGTAGTGCCTTCTTCAAGCTTCTTGTGATTTTCTTTACAAAATTAATGAGATTCGTGCTTCATTTCATTTACAGGTCTTTGTTGATCACACACCTCATTTGACACTTGAAAATATGTGGAATAAGTTTAGCTCTGAAACTGAAATGTTGATGCTTGTGTGTTTCATGTTAGGGTGGAGATTCCATTATAATCCCACCCCCTAAATTCAAGCTTATTTCAGATTCAAAATAGGTGGGACTATACTAGGGTCAGTACAGTAATACTAGTTTTAACACAGCTGTTTGAAAGCCCCATTTATTATGACAAAACCAGAATAAAAAAATATCAATAGCAACACAGTTTTGACACTTCATTTGGATTTTTTATTCCACTAACCATCCTGCATAAATTTTATGAAATTTCACTACAAGCAAATCCAGTTTTCGTTTTCTAATTAGAATTAGAATGGGCATATAGAGGGTGCTATAACATAAAACTATGACATTTGTAGGCCTATATGGCAAGATTTCTGCAATGGATTTGTCTGATTTTTGCAGAGGTAATAATAATAGCTCTTGCCTGTCCCTACTTATATCAAGTTGTAACGGTTGTGCCACCACTGCCTAAAATAGTTCTAAAAATAAGAGACAATTTGCATGGGGTCCAACAGCTGCGTTAAAGGTGCTCTAGCTGTACAGCTCTACACCTCTAGCCAATCACGGTATGCAGCTGGATATTTTACATGAGTTCAAATTTGGCCATTTATTTTGTCTCCAATTATGAACTTTTGAATTCCGTTTAAAACACAGGTGGATACCTTTCATCGGCTGGAGCACAGATCGTCTCAGAATTTGACCCCATTGTTTACTTTGTCGCCTTGAGGTATGCTTTATTTTGGATAAAATGTTTTTTGTTTAAGACACAGTCCAGTCCATTTTCCCCAAATTAAATGCCCATTTGTGTCTTGTAATTTGCCAGTGTTGGCATCATGTCAACAAATACTGTTCTTTAAAAATGGACACTTAAGACACGTGATCCACTCAAAAAGTAAAAATATTTTGAAATTTGCAATAATAGCTTTATAGGAAAGGATAAGTCTGTAGAATCTCAAAAGCTATTCTTTTTTCAACTGAAAAACTGATAGAAAAGGAAGGAATTGGCAGTATTTCAAGATTACCTCTTGTGGAGAGGGTACTAGAGACAGAATTCGGAGGATAGTGAAGTGGGTGAGATGCAATTTGGTTTTATCCCAGGGAAGGGAACGTTAGATGCAGTGTTCATTTAGGATGTTGCAAGAGGATATCGAGCAAAGGGAAGAAGCTGTATAGTGCTTTGTGGATCGGGAGAAGCCTTTTGAAGAGTACGGGAAGTGATTGAGTGGTCGATGAGTGTAATACAGAAAGTGGTGGTTAGAGCGGTGATGCGTCTGTAGAAGGAGCAAAACAAGAGTTAGAGTAGGGTCTGAGTTGTCTGAGTAGTTTGAGTTAAGGTGGGTTTTTATGAATATTATGTGTTCCTTTTGGCTGCATTATTTGCTTATTTCATGAAATTTTTAATTAGCTTATTTGCATATTTTTCAGCCATTTCGGTCAACCTTTTTTTGGAAATGCGCCTGCTGGCTAAATCGCTAATCCCAATTTTTACTTCACTTTGGTAGGGTGATAGAGTGAGGTGCAAAATATTATTTGTACTTTTGGCTGCATTATTGTCATAATCATGAATATTAATTAGCTTATTTTGGCCGGTCAAAATGACAACCTTTTCCCGCAAGGGGGTGCTTGTGTGCAAGTTATCTGGGGGTTTCCCACAGGCATAAGATGATGTAACTTGGTTGAAGGAAGCGGGTTAAAGAGTTCTCAACCTATTAGATGTTGGTGGTGCATATTTCGGGCGTAATTACATATGGCAAATGAGTCTATTGATGCAAAAATCGCTATATAATTTTTGAAAACGGTGACAACTCGTATATCAAAATTCCGTTAACTGCACGAAACCCATTATGGTGCGCATCTTTGCCATTGTGAAAGTTTCCTGATACATGCGGCTTAGTATGTGCAAATGATCTATTTAATATGCCGAATTGCTGTTTCTCTAAAATGCTACATCGGATATGCAAAAATTCCCTTTGCTACATGAAACCTATACCATACATCTTGTGTGTGAATCATATGGAGGGGGGAAGGTTTGGGTTGGGGAGGGTGCAGGGTGGGGTGGTGGTTGGGAGGGGCGGGTGGGGTGTGTGTGGGGAAGGGGGCGGGGTGGGGTGTGGGGAGGGGGCGGGGTGTGGTGTGGGATGGGTCGGGGTGGGGTGTTGGTGAGGAGGGGGCAGGGTGGGGTGTTGGGGAGGGGGCCAGGGTGGGGGTTGGAGAGGGGCGGGTGTGGGGAGGGGAGGGACGGGGATGAATGGGGAGCCGGGAGGGTGGGGTGTTGGGGAGGGGGCAAGGGTGGGGTGTGGGGAGGGGGAAGGGTGGGGTTGCGTCAGGGAGGGGGAGGGGTGGGGCTGCATCTGTGGGGCGGGGTGGGGGCATCATTGGGGGAGGGTGCGTCGGGGAAATGTGGGTGCGTGGCGAGGGGCGGGTGGTGACCTCATTGTGACCTTGATGAACTGGTGTGGACCAGGTGGACTCAGTGCCTGGTGACTTCTTGTGGACCTTGGTGACCCCCATGCGACCTTGGTGACCTTGCTGACCGCACACACCTGGATCCAGTCCAAATATTGTGTGTGGGGATGGCGTCGGGGGGGGAAGCGGACGGGGGGGGGTGTGTGGGGGTGGGGCGGGGTGGGGCGACCTCCATGTACCTTGCTTCCCATGTGACCTTGGGACCCCATGTGACCTTTGTGGCCCCATGGACCTTTGTGACCCTAGCGACCTTGATCCCCCATGTGACATACAGTGTACCCCATGTGACCTTGGTGACACCATGTGACCTCAGTGACCCCATGGACCGTGTGACCCCAGGCGACCTTTGTGACCCATACGACTTTGTGGACCCCATGTGACCTTTTGACCTATGCAAGCTTTGTGACCCCATGGACCTCAGTGAAACCATGGACCTCAGTGAACCCCAGGACCTTTGTGACTCCAGGGACCTTTGTGATCCAGTGCCCTTGGACACAGGTGACCTCATTACACATAACTGTGTTGAGTGGGGTCAACCCCCACCTTGCCCCACCCTTGTTACTAAAGCACACTTTTTACCAGCAGCCTCCTCTGGTACCCCACCCTTTTAACCAAGGGTCCACCAACACCCTTTTTATTCCACTGACTCCTGTACCCCACCCATAATTACCTCACATTCCAAGTTCTGCCATTTGTGCTACAACAAGACAATCAGATGCGCTTATTCGGGGAAGAATTTGTGTTATGTTTAAAATCAACTCCAACTCTCGAGGTCAGTGGGCCGTGATCCATGACTAACACTAAAGTAGTGAATAAAATTAAAATTACAATCCTTAGTTTTCATCACCAACTTTTCACCGGAGGTTCATCCATTAACACTGTGAATTTTATTTTATAACCCACCCTTTTTACCCAAAAACACCTTTTAACCAGAAGTTGCAAACCCATCCTCGAGTCGCCATATCCCGGGGTCGCCATGAATGTAACAAAGTCACCCACACACCTATCGATCGTGGTCGAATTCGGCTACCCTACCTCTCAAGAAACACCGCAACATATTAAAAATTCTAGTATTGGGACCTGCACTACTTTAGACTAAGGCTCAAACGGCATGCGTATTTGTACCGAAATCAGAAAATATGGAATTAAATGCCTTGAAATGGGCACAGAAACTTTCTGTGTGAAAGGCATATTCTGACTGAAACCGTCGTCAGTACTGTTAAATTGTTCTAAACGTAGCGTTTTCCATTCAAAATTCTACCCGCAGCGCGCGCGGCCGCGGTGACAAATTGACACCATTTTGTCATTTTGTCTTGACCCGGAAGCCGTGTCTACAAAATAGTCGTGGCTAAGGTCAATAATGTTGTCAATACTGCTAATACGTGCCCTGATTGGTATGATTAATTATATTAATTTATGTCGTTGATTGATGATCCGATAACATGGTCCAATGCTTTTATTAACAATTGAGGTACAGTATTTTAAAATTTTGTATATGAAAGCGACACGTTTGTTACTAAATTTACTGCCTTTCTAGGAATCCCCGCCACCCCACTGAGCGTTTGGATCGGAAGTGTAATGGCCCATTCAGTTCTTTTCCCTGCCACCGATCAGAAACAATTACTCAATTATACGGTCATGATTTATAAGTACCCGACGATCAGTACCCATGAGGACCGTTCATACTCACTTTCATGTTAGTTCAGTAAAAGGGTTAATGAAAAAATGTTACTATATAACTGTCCCAAAACTGAGATCATCCAAGCTTGAGGCCGGGGCCCGGAAGCCAAGGGCCGATTTTTGCACATTTTCATTAAGCGTCACGGAAAAAGTTAAGTTAAAAAAGTCAAATAGTAAATTTTGGGTCAAAAAGAAGAAATTTTAAGTATTAGGCAAGTCTTCTAAACCACGCTTTTATTTTTCCACACGCTTTTACTAGAAAGACGCATTTTACTGGAAAATAGCAAACCCCACCCTTCACGAGTTCTGAATTTCATTCCGGTCCGCTTTCTTAAGCGTGCGCTCCACACAGTCTTCATGTCACCTTGGTGACCTATGTCACCTTTGACCCCTTTCACTACTGCCAAGGCGACGACACTAGGTCCACGCTGCCGCAGTGCCATGGATCAGAGATAGTGATCAGTAACAATTTGTTTGTACTTTTTAAAATTGCTCTGCTGGCTAAAACACTATGCCCGATTTACTTCAAACTCACCCCCCCCCCCCCCCCCAATAATTGTGTAAATATAACCACCTGTTCTCCAGTTGCATTGTTTTCTTTCTAATCATTTGCCAAATTCATATAAAGCAATTGATCGCGCAACCAGGCGACATGGTGGTTCGAGAACCGCCTGTTTGATATAACATGTGGTAAAGTTCTTACTTTCGCTCCCGAATACTCTCCTGAATACTCTCCAAGTAATTCACATGCAGAGCTTTTAGGAGAGCACTAACTTTTTAAAAAGACAAATGTTTGCTTTGCACTTGTTACAGATATGCACAGGTCCGATTTTTGATGATTTATGTAATTTTTATGTAAGGCTTTTTGAAGTTACCTTGAAACTCATTTTTGGGATATTTCATACGTCATGGCCACAAAAAAAAAAAATACTCGTATATTAAAGACGCTGTTGTTTTCATATGTACCAACTTGCAGGTGACTTAAAGGTGCTGCAATGAGAGATTAAAAATAAACAGGTTGTCCCTCAAAAATGTGAAAAATACTGATTTTTTCACATGGTCTAAAGCTTCTATAAAAAATATCAACATTCTGAAAGGATTAAGCTGAGACTGTTTCTTTGGTACTAAAAAATTGTTTGAATTTCTAATTCGTGGGAGCAAATACAAAATTCAGCTTGTTTTTATTCGAAATATAAGCATATACAAAAATCCACCTTATATTTTTGTTGTTTTAAGTTATTTCTACACCAAATAAAAGGTAGGGAATCTGTTTGAGTGTCTAATCTATAGGAAATCACTACATATCACAGGAAACATGGATGACTTGAAAACTCTCGTGCACCTTTAAGTTTAATTAATTTTTTTATTGGAAACTATGTTTTTCGATTGAAGGACATAGTGCATCATATTGGTTTTTGGCCGTACGAAAGTAAAGTAAGGTCTATATGAGAGTGCTTGGTGACAGATCCAATAGGCTCATCAAACTTTATTTTCAATTACTACACAGTATGGAAAAACAAAACAGTGATATGAGGAGAGGAGTCGAGGAAAAAGGTCTATAGGGCCCAAAACAGTCACCCACCTTGGAATACATTAACACGCAGAAACATGGCATTAACTTCAAGAAACGCACAGAAAGTGTTACACTTGTAACACTTGTAACACATTTTCTTGTTGCAATAGTCAATACATCTTGGTTCACTGTAGTTGTCTGGCGACCTCTTTGCAGGCATTGTAGTAGGGTCTCTACCAAGAAACAGGGAACATCAAGGTAGCTAACTGTCAAGTGTAATTGATATACACCACATGGACTTATCTGTTGGCCGTGGATGTTTGTTTTGGCATAATGGCCCTTTGCAGGGCATATGATTTTGTAGTGTGTGTGGGGAAAACTGAATTTTACTCTCCACTTAACATGCTGTGTGGGGTATAGTCAGTGAAAATAGGTGAGATTTAAGCCTTATTATTCCTCTCAGATGATTCTAGTCAGAGATTGTTTGTAATATCCACGCGATCGACATAAACATTTTGGGCCGTATCGAAAGGCATTTTGTGTGTCATCAACCACACTATACAACTAATGCGACGGCGACTATTCTCGCCCCTACCCGTGGCGGCGCACCACCGATCCGCCATGACTGGGGGGCAATCTTTTGCATTCTCGTTTATAACACCGCGTTTACGTTGTACTGTTTACCACAAAGAACGATAATTTTGATCAGGTCTGACGGCAAAAATCAACACTATTTTTTCACTGTTTCTCCATTTGTATATCATCTTGGGAGGCGGCTCCGGAAAAAAAATAAATTTCTTGGCTGCACAAATAGCGATACAAGTTACAAAATGGAAACGAACTGCGTGTAAAAATGCTCCAATAACACATGAAAATGAAGTCTGCAGCAGTACCATATGCATCTGTTCCCAAATGGGAAAACCACCGAATCTGCCAAGTTCTAAGGAAGTTGATGAACTTATTTTATTTTATTTAATATTTTCATTTAGTTGCTTAAATATGATTGTTGTTTTCACAAAATTCCATTTTTAAAACATGGTTAAATTTAGTTCCTCATGTCACGTACACGTACATCATTCCATTTACAGTAAAAAGGCAAAATAATCATCGTTCCATTTCAGTCTAATACCACATTGTAACTCTCCGGTCAATTTTCACGTGTACTGATTGTCCAGGCGTAGCACATTCCATGCACAAACACGAACTCATTGTGTTCAGATCTTCCGAAATCGATCACATGAGCACTGAAGCGTCCTTTCTAAAACTTAACAACCCGCATCGGAGATGTCACGTTTTTCAGCAATACATCGGTCTTTGGAACTATTCAATTTTTCACGTACACGAAGATATCAACATTCTTTTGTTACTTATTTTTGTCTGGATGTTTGAATTTTAACGAAAATGATTTTCTCACGCGGCTTTTATTACCAATTGTTAACACGTATTCTACCATAAAGCGTTCATTTCTCAAGTCACGAAAAGTGGGCGAATAACCTTCAATTGTTACAACAACATTGTAAGACCCTTGCCCTGGATCCAGTATTAGGCCAGTCCCTGACAGATCCTTCCTTAAATCCAGATAAGAAACGGTGAAATTGTTAAGAAAATTGCGAAAAAGGTATGTTTGAAATAATATACTAATATTTCCGTTCGTTTAATCTCGTAAAAGGCAATAGGCGGCGTGTGTGTACTGTGTTTTTGGTGGTGCCAGTATGCGCCCCCCCAGTAATGGAGGCGACGTAGAGGGTGTCCCTTTCGAAGCTTCCCCGTCGGATTCGTGTAGAGAAAAGGGGAAAAACACATTTGACCAATGTATTGGTATATGTAGGTTGATGTTTATGTTGTTCTGATCTGCCAGGAAAGAAACAAGGTCGTCATCTTCAATAGCCTTGGTTGGAACCTAGGCAAGCAGTCCAATTACACAGGCAATAATTCAACGATTAGTTGTTAAGTCGTTTGGTAAGATCGTTGGTAAGCACAGTCATTGGTAAGCTCGTGAGTAGTACGCGTCTGAACAACCTCTTGTTAAGCTAACACCGAGGTTAGCAAACAACGACGATTTACTTTAAGAAATCTTAAAAGTAGCGAGCTACTTGCAAGTTGTCAAGCGATTCGTCGTTGGTAAGTGCCGTGTGAACAGGGCTACTCACGACGTTGATGTTAAGGGTAACCTCATCGTGACCTCGTCAACAACATCCCGGTCCAACTATTCCGTAGCGTGGATCAATAATAAACACGCCAGTTTAGTTCGGTTTTCATCAACTTTGACGTGGTCTTGTGCTTGTCTGTAGTACAGTTTACTGTTTTTTTCCAATTTATTAGCTTTTATTTTGATATGGCATCATATCTAGTAGTACATTCCCCGAAAACAGCACACAAACCCAAACTGGGCCGAGAGAGAGATCTGGAAGGAACCCCCCGGCAAGATAAAATTAAGTTGAAGACAACTCAAATAGGGATTTCTTTTCGCGATCATGTGACCGGTGACAGGCAACCTCGTGTCCCATGTTGGCTATGCACACCAGCGTAGTTGTTGAAAAGCAATCCCAACATAATTTTATTGAGAGAGAAATTAATTCGATCGGTATTCAATCTACATAAGGTACATATGCATTGTTATTTGTGGCGAGATTAGAACTTTTAATGATTTTTATTAAGTGGCATCGTGATATATTCACAGCAATGCGAATCAAAAATGTGCCGTTTATAAACCGTCCACTGCACGTAACTCTCTCTGTAGCTAGGAACCACATTTCATTGATGATGCATGGCCTTGTTTTTTGATGATGTCATGTTTGGGGCTGGATCGCTTCTCAGTGATGGTGTTTGGGGAATTCATCGGCATAACAGCGTTACTACCAAATCCTCTGTCGATGAGAAAACAACAAAAGAATCCAAAATCTCGTTTTTAAAAACAACACTCCTGCTTGAGGATCCATTTGGCATTGTTTACAATGGTTGAGTTTTCCCGGGGTGTCCAGCAATTTAACCGTCAGGTCAGCGCGAGTGGCACGCTACTTCCCGCTATTTACCAATAACGGATGAAGGCCGCTCGCTGGTACTTTGGAAGGGTATCGTTATTAAGTTCCATGTGGACGTGCGTCGTTGTAAAGAGGCGGCTATGAGGCTGAAATGAATTTTTCGTTGGTAACGCTACTTTCGAAAGTAGGCCACCATCGGAACACACCTACAACATGTTGCTCTGCTCTCAGCCCCTAGCAGAACTTTAATTGCTCGCTAATTGATTGCATGGCCACATGGAGGTTAGTGGTAATAAATCTTGATTATATTAATGAGTGAAAGAACCACCATTGACGGGTAGGTGCCTGCCTGGCAAGACCAACGGGCATAAATGACAAAGACTCGGTTTTTCGCGCTATCGCCCGAAACCTCTCTCGCGCTGACACGCTCGTGCCGCTCGCTTCGCTCGGCGTGTTCTTCTTTGGAGGACTTCTAAACTAGTCTTTGACAAAGACTAATGATTTGGTCACACGGAGTATGTTACCTCTTAAATTTTTCTTTTTTTAAATTTTTCTTTGTATGACACTAAAACATGATTTTTTTCGCTTTGAATGACACTATCATCATTTTTTATGAACTGTTGTTTTTATGTGGTGCATTTGTGTGTTTGTTTGCATGTTGCGTGGTGTAA
>JAMKCH010046284.1:0-54687 GCA_023653785.1 Ophioderma brevispina | reverse complement strand
AGATTCGCTTTTTACGTGTGTAAACCAATGCGTCGTCTAATTGGGATTTCTCGGCCGCCCTCCCCTGCTTGTTACTACGCTGTGGCTCTGTGCCTCAGGCTTCGCTTTATGGATCATTTGTGGATGGTGAGAGCTACACACAAAACACAAAGTCACAGGGAACAGCGTATGGCTGTTATAAGGCTGCTGATATTTGATGATTTTTAGGTCAGCAGACATTGAGGCGTTGGTTGAGTTAAACCGCAATTTCCTGGAAAAACAAACAACTTGTAAAAGTGGAGAACAAGGATCTTCTCAGAAAATCATTACTCCTTGATTACCACTAGATTTTTTTACTTGTTAAGGGGTGCGCCACTTTATGCAATTTCTAAAGGTATTTCCCCTGTGTACACGGTAGCCTATACCTCATATCAACCAAAGTTAGTCAGAAGAACCGGCCTGCCGCAATCTTCCATGGGTGTACTCAGATTGGTTCAAAGGTCACGTAACCGAAGTAGCCGCCATGTTGTAAAAATCTTTAAAAGCCTACTTGTCCTACAGACAACAAGCTATAGATTCCAAATTTGTTCACAAGAATCCTAGACCATCCCTTCATATAGTATGTGTACTCAGATAAACGATCGGAGTTTATTAACATTCAAAATGCGGCCATATCTAATTAATATGCAAAATGCTATATCTCAAAACCGAAAGACTTGGATAGGTGATGTCTGTGCAAGGTGCGGATAAAAGAGTTGAGACTATCATATGAACCGACTATTGGTCTCCAAGGGTCATCTGTAGGATATGCAAATGAGCTAATTAATATGCGCAAATAACACTAACAACTCAACCAAATTAGGTATAAAGTCATATTTGGTCACAAGAACCACTGATACAAGCTTCATTAGTCCGTGCCACAACATGTGTCAAAATGTCAATAGGGTCAGCTATGGGTCAAATCTGAAAGAAGCTTAATTAACTAATCTAATTGTGCCATCGTGATGTCATCGATGATTATGAAAAGATTCCACAGTTACCCGTTCTGTACCCTCGTTTAGGGTCAAGGTCAAAATATGCAATATCAAAAATTGCCCATATGCAAAATTACCATATACCAACTTGTGGGGATTAATGAAAGATGAAATAAGTCTTCAGTGACCCGGTTTATGTGACCAATGGTTAAGGTCACAGTACCAATGCGCAGAAATTCACGGATAAGGTCCGTGTCTCTTTGAGCACAAAAATGTCTCTATTAATTTTGTGATTAGCCAAATCATCTGGAATGAAACTAAAAGTATAATAAACCATACATTATCTCAAGTGACTTTACCCATTCTTGGAGCTATTTTATGTGCCCAAGAGAAACTTCACTTACTTGGCCAGCAAATTTTCTTAATTTATTAGTCGCTCCAGACAGAATGGAGTCCATTCTGTTCATATTCCAGTTACCTGTGGTTTCTGTACAAATCTGTCATGTTAATATCTTACCTGCTAGTATCATTGTGGAGAAACCAAATACGACCATACCCCAGCAACCCATCTGTACCCCATCTTGGTAGTCTAGTCTAGCTTTGCTGCCCTCTGGAGCTTTAGGATCACCTGCAATACAGGAAAAACAAAGCAAGGTAAATAAATTAATAGATTTGACTCAATAGTCTAGTTTAATTTTGCTGTCATGGTAACTTATTTGAAGTCCATGAAATGCATTCTGTTATGTCATTATGGTTCAGGTCATGTGACAGTTTAGTATGTTTCACTAGTCTTTGGTGTGAAGCTGTGTGGGGTCCAATCTCCAAAGGACATGGCATACTGTGACTGGATAATAAATATAATTTGTCACCTTTCAGGGTACCAATATGGTGAAAATTTCCTGAGGTCTCAAAGACTTTATTAAAAAACCTAAAAGAGACATCAGAGATATATGTTGTTCCCTACCTGAATGGGATTTTGGATTGAGCTGATTGAGACTTTTGCATTAAATGAATATACTAACTGTTCCCATATTGGATAAATAAAGCATGCTTATCTTCAAGGGAATTTTTCATTTTAAGAACATAATTGCTGAAATTGATGCAGAAATTGTTTCTCATTACTTTTGTTATAAAAGTAGGCCTATAGTAAAAACAATTAGAGCTGTGCAAGCTGTACCCAGAGACCCTATTCTGTCCGGGCTGTATCAGTAGCAATTAGTGAACAATAGCAAAGACTATGACCAACATGGCCAAATTCTTATGGAAGTAGCTATATAGAGATTACCTGCTTACTAAAAGGCCCCATGTCACTGGGAAGATGCATAAAGTAGGCTGAAAATTACAGAGTCTGCAAACATATCCTTAAGTTGCACAAGGTTTTCCGAAGTTGGTGAGCGAGATCTGCCATTCGGCAACTTAAGGTGACTTTGCACGATTTTTGAAATCTTTGCCTTACTTTACACAATTTCCCCAGTGACATGGGGCCTGGGGCCTACTAAAGGAAAACTGGCAAGCCAGGATTCAGTGTATTTATGCCACATAGATGGATAGTGTACACACAGCGGCTGTCTATGTTGCGCAGTAGTTACACCGGCTCTGTTTTTTTATAGTTTTTTGTGTTGCCTGCCTTAAGGCAGGAAGACACATAGGGATCACTTTGTTCACTGTTGTCTGTTGTTGATGTCTGTTGTGAAAAGGGGTTAACATTTGCCTGTAATATCCGCATTCTTCGATGGATTTAAACTAAACTTGAGTCATGGGTGCAACATTGGATCCCTCATTTGTTGATGCAGTCAAAGGTCACATGGCAAGGTCAAAGGCCATATTACAAACTGCAACGGCAGGCAACACATGCAGTCCGAGGACCGATGTATTTTTTAAAGATTTTTTACATATATTTTCATTTTTTAAAAAGGAGTGCATGAATATGGGGAGTTTGATGCTACCCAATTCAAATTGTTTGAGGATTGCTTCAAAAAAAGATTAAAAAATGCTAAACAGAGAAGGAAGTGTTATAGCACCAACCTCAATTTGTCTACTATCAAGATGGCGGCGTAGTCTTCGTAACTGGGGGGTAGATACAAAGTAGGTGTGTGTCTACTCTGGGGCTGTCCGTACCATCTCCACCTAGTGGGCAACTACAGAGTAGCCATTAGGGTCAGTACTGTAGAGGAGACACATGGAAGCCCTATGTGGCTACTGCATTGCAACTAGCCCGGTATGTACTGTGCAGTAGGTGCCACAGTAGACATGGTGTAGCTGCCATATAGGCTACCATATGAGTAAGAATCCGGCCATGTAAGCCAAAATTGGGAAATGTTTTTGGGGGGATGGGAGACTTGTGACGGTAGGCTATAAATGGAAAGCAAGGCATAAGCTTGGTCTAGGCTAGTTGAATCAGAATGTAGAGTGTTCAGGGTATCGACATTCAACAGTGTCGGCTGTACCGTCATTCAAATAGCTATCTACACCTTACCAAATAAAGCACTAGCACAAAATGCCTGATAAAGAATGTCTCCATCATGACTTACCATTGTAAACTACTTGACCCATGTAATCAGTAAAGAATAGGAATACTGTGAGAACTGCAGACCAGCCAAAGAGAATTGGGTAATAAGACAAAGCAGCCCGAGCTCTTTAGGCATCTTAATGATGGACACAAGTACTTGAAAGGCAGACATCGGCTCTTCAGGCTCATCTTCAGTTTCAGTTATGGTCTGGAGATAATTAGAGGATGAAGGTAACAGTACTCAATACATTTTGTAGCATTTGGTTTGATTATGCATCAGAACTTTAAATGCATGGTGCAATACCACTGTCACAGCTATTTGACCCATTAAAATTGTCTCTTATTTTTAGAACAATTTTAAGCAGTGGCGACACATTTTTGACAACTGATATAAGTAGGAACATGCAAGAGCTATTACCTCTGCAAAATTAGAATTTGAGAATGCGTTTTAAGGTTATTGAAGGAAAAAAGGATGTGATTAAAAGATCTTTTAATGAAGTGATAATAAATCATTACAATAAAATTTCATGTAATACAGCTACAAAACTCACTGCTAAATCTGGTTCAGGTCCCTTGATGTCTACAAACACATCATCACTGATTGCTGAAAGTTGACTGTGACCTCGTGACCGCTGTGTTGAATACGTCTGTCCCTCGGCATCCGAATCCTCCATGGATGTAGCAGTAGCACCCCTGATCCAAGTTTGCCGTGGGGAGTGTCTGATCAGAGCATCATAAGAATATGCACGATCGGGTCCAGTGGATGGTCTGTACACTGGAATAGACACTGGTTGTGAATCTTCATCAGACAACAAGGGCTTTCTTTCCTCGCTCACATTTTTCTTTTTGGGTGCATTGTTTTTGGTTCCCAAAGGTGTTTCTTTAACACTAGTCAAAGTTAGTATAAAACAGATGATATGAACCACCATAGAGAAGATGAACATGATTAACCTTTGGTCACCAATGGCATTGAGGGCAGTGTCTTCCCAGTTGATACTGTTAAAAATATAACCAGCTGCACCTCCTAAACCTGTTGAAGAGAAAAGTTGTATACCATTACACCTTGATATGTCAAGAAAAACTTAAAGCAAATGTTTGATGAGGCAGTAGGAACTATGTGCAGGTTCTAAATCCAGCCAAAAACAAAATATACTCTTGTGCAAAAAATGACATCCTTGTGCCTTTTGTAGGCCTGGCAAAGGAATGTTGTTATTTCAACAATGGTAAACTTCTTTGCATCAATGATTATGAATCTTTACAAAAGATAAACAGTAAAAGCAACAGGCATGTAGTTGTCTTCCTTGGCCAGCATGATCCCTGATTTGTCACCTATTTGTCACCATTTGAAAATTTAAGATCTAGGAGGTCTTTAAAAATCACCAATATCATTCCAGGTCTTAAGAAAAATCATCTTATTGATTCTCACATCATGTTTATTCCAGAAAATTTGATTATTGAGAGAGGATTTAAATGTGGAGGGTTCATACACCACAATAAACCATAAAAGCTCATAAATTACCAACATACATAAAACTATTATGAATTACTTTGAAATACCTATTATGTGGATTAAATTACCACCAAAAGCTCCAAATAGTTCAGTTAGTAACATTTATTTACCATTGCTGGTGTCAAGAAGCAATCTTTAAACTGGTAATAAGATGGAATGTGAATCATCTTTAAAGACACTATCAGTGATTTATCCAAAAGAGTCAAAATATTTGAAATTTACAGGAATACCTTCAAAGTGAAGGACAAGTCTGTAGAATTCTCTTAATTTACTTTTTCCAACTGAAGAATTGAAAGAAAAAGAAAACGGCAATGTTCAAAGATACGAATCTCCATTCAATTACGTGTTGTAGTAAGTGTCCATACGGGCAGTAATGACCAAAATATCTGATTTTGTCATTAGGCAGCGTCTGATCCTATTATTTACAGGGTATGTTTGGATACCTATACTTGTTACAAACATGCAAAAATCTGATTTTTTATGATTTTTTCGATTTTCTGATTTAGCAAATCACAGATAGTGCCTTTAACCCAGTTGACATTTTCCTACTATTTGTATATTTTAGAATGACAACTTTTGACTGTGAAATCCAACTTGAAATTTCCTTTTAACATTTTCCATTTTTTTATCAAATTCTTAAAATGTTTTTTTATGTAAGTGTCCTATTTGTAAAAGATTGATCACATTGGTATCTTGCATTGGAAATTCTATAAAATCTGCACTCACTTTTTCACAAGTTTTGAAAATGAAGAGATAAGGTATGCTCCGAACAAGGCCTGTTTTTAAAAATAATTTTGTAACTGAGCAATTCCTTCAAGCTCCATGGCCCGATTACTAATAGCCTTGTCCCAGAAACCCAGATTTTACTAGAGGTAGAGTCAAAATTTTGATGTCAGAGGAAAGATACTATTTTTCTCATTTACCCTGTCAAATCTTAAGGCCAAAATGTATTTGGTTTGGAATTTTGAGCAAAAAAGTGACCCATTTTGGTCAACCAATATTCATTTTACAGTGTCCTATTGGCTCACAAACCCACAAAATCAACTTTAACGCTCATATCAAAATGAATTGAAATACAAATGGGGTTATTGGTGTCACAGTCATTCAATTAAGATGAACTTTATGTAATTGAATTGGGTCACAACACAACTTTTTTTAAGCAAACATATCGCTCGCAGAAGAATTTTGAAAATATTTGAAATGATCTGTTAATCTTTATCATACTTTCTCTGTTAAGTGTTATATTGTTCAAAATTTCAGCTCTTGCTAATAAGCCCCACTTCTAAAATAAATTCATTGAAAGGGAAAAATGATACTTGCTATCACTATAATGGAAAAAATATTTAGCGATCCCTAATACCCATATGCAATGCACCATGTAAACAAATGTATTTCTAGGTTTTACAAATTGCTTGGAATCAAATAAAAACTCCTACACAAGCATTAATTACATAACTCACCTCCCAACAATGCACGTATATGAGCCATTATTCCACTCTCTTGATCTACACACGTCTATCATATAGGCCTTGGAGGGACTATCACAGGAATCTGCACTGTAGTCTAGCATTCACGACTCCTATTATTTTATATAGTCCCACGCTGTGATCGGAAAAGCTAATGAGTCTACAGTGACGTAAATATTGCATTAAATTGCATGCCAAAGGCATCCAAAGCACATGCCACTTGCTACCATTTACAGAGCAAACAAAAGAGCCAGAACTAAGTTGTGTTGGAAAATTTGAAATATAGTAGAACTTTGTGGTTCTTGGCTGCATGCTTCCTTCTAGAGAATCACAGTGTGGGCTGCATTATAGTATTAGCAAATTGAGCACATCGCAAATGAGAAATTAATATGCAGAATTGGGATGACAGAAACATGTTTATATAGCACTGTGCAAAAAAAAACATTTTCATTTAAACATACTATTTAAATAAATGGCAAAAAAATGATCTCTTGTTAAACAGGCAAAATGTAGATACATTCCATGACGATAGATGGACTTCAGAAATATTAATTTTCAAGAAATGATTTAACAATAGTTTAAGAATGGTAAGTCATGCATCATGCCAGAATTCTGTATAATTTATTAAAACAGTGAAACAAATTTCTAATAAAGGATTATGGCATATTCTTATATCAGGCAAACAAAAAAAAAGTTTGATCTCAAAGAAATGGAAAAATGCTAATGCAAAAGGCTTTTTTTTAGAAAAATGCTATGCGAAATGCGGTTTTTCTTTTTTTAATGCATTTTTGGCCCATTTTTTTTCAATTTTTGGCCTATTGCAAGCAAAATTTTATTTTTTTTCATGAAGTTTTGTACAAAAAAAATTTAAAGTGAGTAAAACCTAAAAAAAAAAACTTATGCGGTCAAAACCAATTTTAAACATAATGCGCGCGGTCTTCTGAGACAACTTGTTTTTTTTCTTGGCCTTATTCACATGGATACATGAAATATCTCAACACATCTGTGACCCCTTCATGACATAGTCTAATTAATGCTCAAGTATAGTGTGCTTCAATAATGATCTGTATGATGAATGTGGAATGTATTTCAGTTTTCAATTATGTTTTCAAAGTGGATAAAATTTTGCATTAAGAGGCAAGGACATTTCCAGAAAAATTACCCATTTTTTCAAAACCATTTTGTTTGCTTGCATATTTAATGAGAATGCTTACCAATATAAGAAATTACACCCCAAATGAATGAGTTGGAAATGCCATCTCTATATAATAAAAATATGATTTAAGAAAATCCAAGTATGCTTCTCTATAGAGCAAATTAGACAACGGACAAGTTTAAAGCTTAGTTTTCTTTTCTACTCTTAGTAGGTGTTCTACAACCTATCAAGTGCAAAATGAGAAAAAGGGTATCTTCAAAAAATCTCCTTGTGCATGCAGATCAGTTTGCATGGGAACTATCTTCAGTTGATACCAACAATGTGTTTTCCCATTGAATACAATTTTACAAAGCTGCATACTAGTACAATACAATTTAGCTATCTTCAGTAGATATCAACAAAATTGCTTGAAACTTGGAAACCATTTTAATCAAAGGATTTCCTGATCCCTAACAATTACCTAAAAGGAACATTTAATTTGAAGCATGCCCTCAATTTCATTTAAAACTGAGATTTGTGCTCTTTTTATTTTACAAACACCTGGAGTAAATACAGGCATGGCTGATGTCTTTATTATGAATGAAAAGAAGCATTTTGTGATTGTTGGTTCATGCACAAACTATTTGTTTTTTCAATTGAGTACTTCTGATCATAAAATTCATATGTATATTGCTTTGGTGTGTTCTACTTTTGCAAGTTTGTCTATTTTGACTTAAGATCCTAATCTGACATATTTCATAGGTGTGCTAAAAATCACAAGGTGAGTGTCAAATAGGTTATTTTGGATTTTACTATTCTATGTACATTTTGTAAATTTGTAGTGGTTAAAATGTACATCATAATTAAGTTGTAGTCCTATTGCACCATTTTTACATTTAGCTGAGCTCCAAGACCATTTAAATGGCATTTATACCAGGCTACTCATGCAAGTTGAAAACATCTCAAGGAAGAAACATATCCTACTGACATGGTGATGTGTGGCACAGAGGAGGGCACGGTTCCCTGGGCATGGCTTTGAGCTAAGGGCCAGATTACTTCAGACCTCCTTCTGTGGAGACTTCCATGTCCAAGTTGAGGTAGCAGACCACTAACCTACCCTGATTTGTTATGCAGAGCAGGCGCGGATCTAGGGAGGGGGCACGCGCCTCCCGGTAATTCTGCAAAATCTTGCAAAATCAGCCCATTTTGAGCTATTTTGGACAAGTTTCAGCCTTTCAGCCCCCCGGTAATTTTGACGTTTTTCAAATCCTGGATCCGCCCCTGCAGAGACACTGGCTTTACTTTGCTCTTCGCACCTAGTTCTAAGTAGGATCTTGACGGAAGTTGAAGGAAGATGGTGATGAGCATTTTCAAACATATTGAACATACAGAATGTATTCCTTGTGAATATGTATCCCTGTGTCTCTTTAAATTTGCACTTGAACCATCGGAACTGTTCATCAAGGCTAAACAAAATGGGGAGCTCCTTCCTGGAAAATGCCTCATGAGAAAGCTGAGCTGATTGAAAGTTTTAAAAAAGAAACTGACTGAAACCTCTCTGACTTAATCGTAGGAATCCTTCCCGGGAAATATATTTTTTTGTCAAGCCATGGTTCTCAAAATGTATCTGTGCCTAACCTTGATGAATCTCAGTAAGAAATGGTGATGTATTGTGTGTTTGTTACAGCACTGTATGGAACACTGCGATATAAACATATCTGTTTATCCCCCTGTTTATAAGGCAACATCACATCATCAGAATCGACCAACATTTTGAAAATATTGGCATTTTCAAGAAACCATTTAATACAAAAACAAAAGTGTTAAAGAGACATGAGGACATTTCCAGAAAGAAGTGCCCCCAATTTTTTTTTTCAACCCAGGTTTTTTGCATATTTGGAATGCTTACCAATGTATTAGATCACACCTGAATACCGAATACACCTTCTTTATGTAATAAGATGATGATTTAGTATTTTCTGTCGTGCACAACAGAAAATCAAAGCATGGTTTTCTATGGGGACAAATTTTACGATAGCAGGCAAGTTTAAAACTTGGTCTGCGGTATGCTTGTTTGTTCAATAAAACTTCCAAACTTTCTCAGTAGTTGGTCTACAACTGAATTTGAGAGAAATTTGTATCCTAAAAAAATATCCTCCTGTCACTTTAAATTTACATATAGGCCTACTTACCAGTATCTGTATCCTTTGCTGCCAGACCTATGTCTTCCCCATTTAAAAACAAAGTCAGCCCAATGACTACTCCTATGCACAACGCAAGTATAAATGGCCGACGTCGACCCCAGAAACACCTACATCTGTCGCTTAATGAACCCAGCACAGGGTTCAAGAAAAATCCCAAGGTTGGGCTAACAATCCATGTAATGCTGTACAAAGAGTCTGGTAGGCCCATCTGTAGCAGTGTTGGAATGACCAAAGCAGTTTCTGTTGCATAGCAGAATTCTATCCCCATGGCGACAGTGTTGAGGGTTATCAACTGCCACAGAGTTCTCTTGGGAATAGATGGTGCTTCACGATGGGGAGCTTCTTGGATGTGTCCATCGTGATGGTAGTGTGCATGGCCACCTGTAGACAAGGAGCTATACTGACGGGATAACCTGTGAGGTGATATGCCTTCACCACTGTCACTGAATCCAGAGGCAGTAGACAGAGTGCGGGTCCTAGAGAATCCACGTGGCCTGCAAATAAGTGGGAAAAAAGGTGTAATTAGTTGAAAACAAAGGTAGCTGACCCAATCATGATCTGATTTTTCACATATTTTCTCCCTCATGTGAAAACATCACCAAAAATACAGCAATTAAACTTGGGAGATCCCCCTGGCAAGATGGCAGTATGGAACATGACCTCAGATGACCTTTGACCTTAGTCCATGACCTTTGACATCATCCACATATGAAGGAACCCCTAATGCACCTTAACCCCAAGTCTGAAAAGTGGATGACCCTATCATGGTCCAATTTTCACTTCATGTTTTTCCTCTCATATGGAAGCACATTACCCATACCATCTGATTACAGATTTTGATATAAAATTGAATTGATTGAGCCCATATTTATTGGTCAAGCTATGAGTTGCAAAAATATTGGGCTCGACTGCATCTTGTCCAATATTTTAAAACTCATAGTCAAAAGTTTTTGATCCGATATTTCACACACTTTGATCCATACCATCATAATAATGAGTTAAAGCCACGTGATTCACCCGAAAGAGTCAAAATATTTGAAATTTGCAGGAAAAGCTTAAAAGTGAAGGATACGTGTAGAATTGTCATAAGTTATTTTTTTAACTGAAAACTTGACAGAAAAGGAAGAAAACAGCGCTCCAAGATTTGAATCCTCATTCAACTACGTGTTATACTAAGTGTCCGTACGGACAGTAATGACTAAAATATCTGATTTTGTGCTTATTAGGCTGCTTTTGGCCCTATCACTTGTAGTGTTAGGATACCTACTTGTTACAGACATGCAAAAATCTGATTTTTGATGATTTTTTAGTTTTGTGATTTAGCAAATCACTGATAGTGCCTTTAAATCAGCCCAACTGTTTGAAATAGTAGAAGTAAAAAATGTAACAAATTGGCCCATAGGGGTTGGTACATTTTGTGACCCCACTTTGCCTGCTCCCAGTTGAATTCAGCACCCATAGCAAAATATAGACAGGTATCGGGAAAGTATCCGATATGCTACCGGAACAGTATCGGGATAGTTTTCAAATGCAAATTTTTTGTCCATATATGGTCATGGTTCTGGGATAGTATCGGAACAGTATCTGCTATTCTACGGGTAGCTAGTATCGGATACTATCCCGCTACTAGTAACGGATATTATTCCGCTACTAATATCGGATTCTATCCCGATAGCACCTTGTTCCAGTGGCCTTTGTCTCTCAGTTTCCCACCAAAACGACCCCAGAAGGGTGGCCATTGTTGTTCTTGTAGTTGAAATTTAATGTAGGAGCACCTCTAAAGAGGATATAGTAGTTGCAGTTTAATACATTTAAGTTCATCACTTCACAATGACACTACATCCATGGAAATACATGAAGTAGCTTAAAACACACTGATTCAAAACTATTCAAACAAATAAGGTAGGGGCCTACGAGCCAAATTAACTGCAGAGAGTATAAACATGCATGCATATATCAATTTGATCAACCAATGGTAATTAACCTATATCCCCATAAGCCTGTAATCATCTGGCCTGCACTGTGTATGGGGCCATGCAGGAAGCTTTAGCTGATCAAATTTTATGGGTTTCTGTTGTGTGCACAACTAACCTGTACGATGATAAAGCAGCCATGCAGAGATAGCGCTCACAGCACAGATATAACTAGCATCTCCCCTCATATACAGAATCCATGTAGAAGATTAACATCCATGGGATGTAAAGTACGTTTTCTGAAGAGCGATCTTTGGTGCTGGGATGGGCAGGGATGATGAACAAAAGTAAAGATGTACTGTCTTCAGGTATATATTTGCCAGTTGTCCAAAGATATCACTTTTGTCCAACCTTCTGTAATTTATAATCTGAACAGGTACACTGTCCTGTAAGTAAGTATAAGCTGCCCTGTGCAAACCTATTACAACCGACCAATAGCTACCAATTCTGAATTTTTTTTAATTAATGAAGCAGCTATTTTGAATGTCCAATTTGAAAAGAGCCGGGAATCGATCCATTTGCTTATTAGTTGAAATGAAAAGGCTTTGAAATTGTGACCTGTGAAATCGGCAAGTGAATGGAATCACAAAGCTATAATTTTTTAAAATCAATGGAGTGTGGCTAGTTACCATCCTTGCAGAGGCCACATTTATTTTTTATTTACTTTCTTTCAACTTCCTGCATTAATAAGATTTCTTTTTAGTCTGTAGGCTTTTGGTAAAATTTTTGTTAAATAACATTGGGTCTATGTAATATATCAGCGAGTACTGTGTATAGTACATTCTTTGTTGATAAATCAATGGCCCTAACCTGATGAAACACTGATAATATTTCTAAGCTAAATGTTAGTGAGTAGAGTAAATGTAATCAGG
Organism: Ophioderma brevispina; assembly: GCA_023653785.1. NCBI lineage: Eukaryota > Metazoa > Echinodermata > Ophiuroidea > Amphilepidida > Ophiodermatidae > Ophioderma > Ophioderma brevispina. The sequence continues at coordinate 42,065 of JAMKCH010046284.1, read as the reverse complement.
GAGAGTCTGATGTAACATGGATGTTAATGTCAGCGTATACAATGGATAGGGTTAACATAATTATTTTTTGTGGTGGCCTCTTTTCAGTCCAATAATTCTATCGATATTTTCCTTGGTAAGTAGCCTCCTCTAATGCTAATGGAACGGCTTGGTCACATGGTTGGAAGATCGGTATTGGGAAAATACACTTTAGAAGATAACAGCAGTGGGCAGTCACTACATGCATACGTATTCACACTGAACTGCAGCAGACTGCTAGTAGTACATGGCAGTACTTGTACTAGCTCTGAATTCAGTTGCAGTTTGAACTGACATATTAAGTTACAGGAAGTAAAGAGATGACCAATCATATTCCTTGTTCAAGGCCTCTTCTGGATACTCTTCAGATACCTAGTATCCGAATAGTATCCACTGGTGGATCATGTGATATGCTTAGCATTTAATTGCATTACTCTTGCAGATGTAGTATCTGAAAGGTACCCACAAGCGGATAGCTTTCAGATACTAGGTATCTGAAAGGTATCCGCTAGTGGGTACCTTTCAGATACTAGCGGATACCACATGGAACATGTCATACCTAGCATTTGCTTGTGGCTACCTCTCAGATACCTAGTATCTGAATAGTATCCACTAGTGGGTAGCTAACGGAATATATCCCGATAAGTTACCGCTAGTGGATACTTTTGGGTACCTTCAGATACCTTCAGATATGCAGCAAATATAGTACCGGAAACTATCCCCTATAGTTCCGGGAACTGTGCCGATACTTTCTTCTTTTGGTATGGGCAGCCTTGATGGAATAAAGTGCACGTGATACTGTACTTTATTCCGTCAAGGCTGCTGAATTCAACTGGGAGCAGAAAAAGTGGGGTCACAAAATGTACCAACCCAGCCCATTGAGCTCCATAGGACAGTTGGGTGGCACACATGTGAGATAGTGTGGCTGAGGAGAATGTTGGTGTTGTAATGTTGAAATGAAAAACATAACTTTCAATCAATCATTATTTATTTGTCCATGACCATTATTTACATAAGAAAATGAACATATTATAAAAACAAATACTATGGAATTTTAAAAATTACCACGACAGAATATCTGGACATAAATAAATTCGACTGGACAAGGACATTGCAAAATAGATGGCGTGTTGTTTGTTAACGCAATGCCCTCGGTTGTTTAGACGAAAGGAAACAAAATAATACAAGAATGTATTGTAAGGATAAAAACATGGACCTACATACCCAATAAATTACAAGGGAATGTAATTCTAATTTAAGATACATAACAATCAAAGGAATGGAAACGGGAGGCCAATGGAAAGTAAGACTGTATTATAAAGGAAAATGAGTATAGTTAAACAATAATGGCCATTTCTTTGAAGAGCACCCCCATTTTCAAAATTTGATATTTTGGCCCATAAATGGTAATTGTCTTGGAAACTATGCCTGCAAAGAGAATGCTAAAAAAATGCATATTTATATAAAAATAATCATTGTAATATAGATTGGGATTCCAGAGTGGACTTAACGGCAGAGCTGGAATGCAACGTTTATGTCCGTCCAATAATGAAATAGGTGCCACCTCAAAGAAATAACCTTAACTTGACTTCACTGAACAAAAAAACACAATGGAATGAGCGTAGGCACGGTACATGGCACTATTTCCCGGCTATATTTCACATTGGAAGGCCGTTTCCAGCCAGCCATGAATTATTATTGGAGATTCTCCAATAATATTATTTTAATTACAAACCCACAGAACATTTTTGAGCATTTAATCATTCACAGCCATAGTTTACTAGCCAGTAGTTACCAAGCAAACCATGTAAAAATCTCAATTTTTTGAGAAAATGTGTCGGGTGCTCTTAAAAAAAAATGTGCTATTATTGCTTTAATATTTAACATATTACACAGTAGGTAATGCAAATAGATAACAATAGGTATGGAAGGAAAATTACCCAAAATGTTTAGGGGAATAACAAATCATGAGCACAGGGGCACAAAACAAGACATGGGGACAAGGAAAGGGGGGGATGGACAGCAATGACTAAAAGACACGGGCCGGTGAATAATGCACGTTTAATAAAGAACACAAGGGGAAAAATCAAAAAGCCGAGAGTAAAGAGTTGATGAACACCAATTTTTGTGAATGTTTTTTAATGGATAAGAGTGATGACAATTTTGATGGAGACATCGTATAATGTTCCAAGTAGTACACCTTGGGGTTTATTAGTAGTCTCAGCTAGTTTAGTGTTTGTAGGATTAAGTGAGAATCCGAAGCTTGGCAAGTTTCGTATGTGTGGATCTGATCGTTTTTCTTTTTTTAAAAATTGGATTCAAAGTAAGCCGGAGTACAAACGAACTTCTTTACCACATCATTAGACCATATCGAAAAGCTGCTTAAATAATTAACCTTGGTTGGGTCACCTGTCTTAGCGCTATACAAAGCACAGAAAGCGTGCACCTGAGTAAATATCCAATTACATTTCATTCCCATTTTGCTCATAATAATTTCATAGAACACTTAGTACATTTGTGTTTGTTGCAATAGATCAAAGTCCATATTAGAGAAAATGTAGTGGTGAGTTCTGACATCGTCTTTAATGCTATTGACATTGGCTTGATATGCAAACAAAGCAAAACCAAACTTCCTTCAAAAACATTTGCCTCAACCATTACATCGTTTTGCTAGTTTCGATGTTAGTGTTTTTACATTCAATTCACATGGACTAGCAACTAGTGTCACGGAGCATCGGATTTCCCCTGATTGCACATGCACGACCCCATGCAGTAATAGTAATGGTTGGAATAGATAAAGACATATGCATTTATGCATGGCTGCAGGGTGGTGTGACGTCGTAATTAGGCAACGAACGGCTTCGTTTTGTTGGTGTTTGAGGATCTTGTTGCGTGTGTATGGCAATGGAGTAGCGGTGCCGGCGGCAAACCTAGATCTTTATAAATATTGTTGGAGTGTCCGGTTACAAAGTGTGTTGTGTGGAGGTAAGTAGATGGTGATGATATTTGTACACTAAAATACCCATTTGGTTCGCAAATTTGCTAGTTTTGTAAAACGCCAAGAGAGAGTTGAGATGTGAATTATTTTTGTCTGCCTACCACAATGCACAAGTTCACTAACGGTAGGGGGAGAATAAAGGTGTTGTATGCTGGGTGCAAAGGGAAGTAAGGGGAAGATAAGGACGGACTTTGCGCGATTTACCATATATTTAGAAAACATTTTAGATGATTTGGGCCTGTGTGCTGTGTGAGAATGCCAAGAAAGGTGATGAATAAGTACACCAATAAAATTTAGTGGTGATACTGACACTGATATAATTGTCACAATTTGTATATGTAGATAATACGGGTCTTGTATGTGTTTATTTTTGAAGATCATAAAATTCGTTTTAGCAATATTTAGGGACAGTTTGTTAGTTTGAACCCAGTTGCGAGATTGATAAGTAGTTCCTTATGCCCATGGTTTCCAGTGGTTTGCAGGGTCTTTCGTGTGAGAAAATAAATACTTAAGTGTTGTGACAGACCCCAAATATTATATTATTTTATGTATTAATTAATCATGTTTTAAATTTATCATATCATTGTGAGTGGGAGAACTGGAAAAAATTTGAAACTTGCAATGTGTTGGGCAATAAGCATGACTTATCAGATGGACCTAGTTCTAAATGGACTAATGTGTGAGAACTTCCTGAGAGGAACATGTCAGAAGACGTCTGCAAGGTAAGAAGGACAATACAATCACAGTGTCTTTCATGTCATTCAAGAAGGGACAGAGGTTCTTTGTACCTATAGGAAAGCAAGATTGCATCAACTGTGGTGGACAAAGACTTTGGTAATTGCTATGTCAAAAACACTTCGAGAACAGGATGTGGAACTTCCCTTTAAACATGTTCAGACGAACTGAAAAGATGATGAAATCGACTTTGTCTTCGCTTGTTGTGTGTTGCATCATGGGAAATTTGCTGCGTGTGACAAAAGAGTGTTGCAGTGTATTCTCTCTGGGCAGTTGTCAAGAGATTTCAGCGAGTGTGGACCTTCAAAAAAGAAGGTGGAGAACGTTTGCATTAAACATTTGATTTTATAAACTGTTATTATATTTTATTTAAGTCTGGAAAGTCGTCAGAATCGTCAGAGCTGACACACATTTGCTGCCTTGGAAATAACCAAAGGTAAAATTAAAAACTCCAGCAGGGTTTTCTGTACCAGTGACGTTCACCTTTGAACGCACTGAGACCTGTAGGACTATTAGAGCGAGTTGCGTTAGATACTTCCCAGTGTTCTCCAACGTCTCACATTCACAAATTAATCGGCCGGTCTAGACCAACGGACCTTTTGCAATTTCGCGAAACTAGCTGAACTGTACTAGCAAGAATTGTCGCCAAGATTTATATGTGGACCTGATTCTACAGAGACTGGTGCGCACCCACAAGAACGGTGGAACATATGAATTGGGAAATATGTGGTGGTTTTTAATTTGATTTTTAAATAGGTAAGAACATAATATTTGTGCATGTTAATTGTGTATATTGTGTGATTTAATTATGTATTATAAATCATTTTGACTGACTCTTGGCAAGTCAATCTTCTTACAAAATAGTCATTGTGAATGTTGTTTTATGAACCACGGCAGGTTACTTTCCGACCTTGAGTACGTCTCGTAACAGGCCGATCTAAGGTTTCAAATTTCAAAATTTGTAGAAAAATTGTGTTAGCACAACTTGTTTTGAAACATTCTGTTGATTGTCAAATTTTGTTGTTTAACTTCTTTGCAAAGGACATATTATACAGTTAACGGAATCACACTGGCATTCATTGCTCAAGAATTTGTGAAGAAGCCTGACTGGGATGTGTTTGACAAATTGAGAAGGTAGATCTGTTGGCAATTTCAATAATAATTGAGGCAGGTGGAAATCCAATAATAGGAAACCAAAGTATCAAGAACTTGATCATCCAACATGGGTAGACGATGAAGTGTGGAATCAAATCATTTTCTGGAAAAGGTAATCCCAGAAGAGGATGAAAATTTAGCATGAATAGTAGAACAAAAGAAGTTCAAGCAGAGAAAGAAGAGAGATTAGAAATAGAGAAAATTTCAATCTCAAGAAAGGGAAAGGAGTAGAACTGAAAAGAAAAGATTCAATATTCAAGAAAAGGTACAAAAGAAATTGAAACTCAAAAGATACAGGCAGAGGTTAGACAGAAGGATTAGGAAATGCAGAAAGGGAAGAAAGAAATGAAACTAAAATTAGAGGTTGCAACAAAAAGAAAGCGTGAATCTTTCACTGAGTATGGTTTGCTGAACCCGTACTTAGGATTGTACCAAAATTTCAGGAAAGTGAAGTGGATAAATATTTCCTGGCATTCGAGGAAAGTGCCTCAAAATGAAATGGCCAAAAAAACCAAGTGGACTTGGTAATCAGAGTGTTCTGTAGGCCAAAGCAGTGAAGCATTACTCTGGCCATGGCTTATGAGGCAAGTGATGATTATGGATCAAGTTAAACAGGCATACTGAAAGCATATGAGCTAGTACCGAAGGCTTATAGACAGACATTCAGGGGTACCAAAACGACCCCAAACCAGACACATTTATAAATTTGGCCCGCAATAAGAACAGTTGCTTCGAATCGTTGGTTACTGCTAAGGGGTCAAAGAAATTTTGAAAGAGTTTGAGACAATTGATACTGATAAAGGAATTTAAACAATGTGTACATGCTGATATCAAAACTCACCTTGAATGAGACTAGTAAAATTGAAACAAAGAGACAGCATCAACACTCGCAGAATGATTATCAATCACACGCATTTGATCTATCCGCGGCAAAGTCAATTTTCCCCACAGAAAAAGCCGTGGCAGAATAAGCCATCCACTCCACCTACGTACAGTGTGAAAAACCAAATCAGATACTAGTACCAAAACTAGTGAAAAATCTGAATCATGTCATGGAGGGCCTCTACGAGGGTTACGACCATATTTCGTTGCCAACTTGCACTTATTGCAAAAAGGAAGGGCACCTTGTTTCACCTTGTTTCACAGTGTTTGAAATTACTGGTAAACCTAATGCATGCATAGTACCAGAAAGGCATACCAAAATAAAAGGCCCAAAACCACCATGTCAAACAAGTGGGAGAATTGCGTGAAGAATCAACCTTTGTCATACCAGGACAACGTTCACTCACCGATGATGAAACGAACCCCCACCTATTACTACATGCGCGACACAGGTTGTGCTCAAACTTTAATCTGGAAGATGCACTACCCTTTTCGAAAAATCACCCCACAAAGACTGATGTACTGATTAAAGGGGGTTGGGATGGAGTTTTCAAAAGTGCCACTCCACATTCACTTAAAATCAGACCTAGTTTCTGAACAGTCACTGTAGGTGTTAGGCCTAAATTGCCAATCGTCGCCGGTGGTCTCCTGCTATGGAAATTAATTTAGCTTGAGTTAAGTAATACCAGATCAATTGGTGTGCACAATCCTTGTGTCAAGATGAAATGAAGGAGGAAATGATCTTTTCTGCCTGTGCCGATTACAGGGCTTTAGAAACAAATCTCAAAGAGATAAAGTGTAGTTGAAACTACAGCCAAAAAAACCACCAAAGAAACCAAAAGAAAGAATGAAATCTTTCTAGACTTTGGATGATACATTTTTGTCTCAAGTCTTGCTGACAGTTCCAGTATTAGTGACGTTATAGAAGTTGTAATTCTGACCCGATCACCAAAAACAAGTTGAAAAAATCGCGGAGGGCAACGGAAATATCCCAAACTCACTGAATTTATTGAAAGGTCACTTAGCCCAAACAGGAAGCTCAAAAGTTTCCTGTGTGCTGTTTTGAAGAAAAATGGCATTTTGATGAGAAACTATAGACCTCCATCCTCCAGATGTTTCGGCTGACGATGACTGGAGAGTTGTACATCAAATAATTCAGTAAGTACCTTCAAATTTTAATCAGAAAGAGGTAATCAGCCTTGCACATGATAACCCATGCTGGACCTTGGGATTGAGACTCATGATAGAATTTTGAATCATTTTTGGTGGCCCACACTCATGAAAGATGTACTTGAATATTGCAAATCATGTCATAACTGCCAGGTAGTGTTGATGAAAACCAAATCAGAAAATCCCACCACTCCACTGAAACCATTACCAGCATTTGGAGCCATTTCAGTAGAATTATTATTGATTGTGTAGGCCCTTTGCCAAAAAACAAGTCAGGAAACCAATATTTGTTGACTATAATGTGTGCTCATCAACCCGCTTTCCCGAAGCAATTCCACTGAGAAATATCAAAAGCACCCCTATTGTGAAAGCATAACTAACGTCCTTACACTAGTTTGCCTACACAAGTCAATCCAGGTCATATCAACGGTTCTACATTTCATGTCCTGCTGACTGTATTTTCAGCAAGTTATGCATGAATTAGGGATTTCGCAGTACAAATCTCTGTTTACCATGCCGAATCCCAGAGATGCGCACATGGAAAGGTTTCACAACCAAACCCTCCAGAATTGCTGGAAAACCTTTTTGTTCAGAATATCCAAAGGATTGGAGGAGGTAGTTACATCTCCTATTGTTTTGCTGCTAGGTAAGCCGGTGGCAAAAGAAATCAACTAGATTCAGCCCGTTTGAAATTAGTGTTTGGACATCAAGCCCGAGACCCGTTACAACTTCCAAGAAAAATTGTTGCACACTTAGTGAATTAACACTCCTTAGACTATGTATCTGAAATTTCAAGTCAGATTTACAGGGCATGTGATTGCCAGAGAAAATTTGAAAGACAAGCCCAGTCCAAATGAAACATTGGTAGATAACAGGCCATGGAGAGAATTTTGAGAACGGGGATAAAGTTTTGGTATTATTTCCAATTCTTGGACATCCATTTCCAAGCAGATACAGCGGTCCGTATGAGGTTGAATCCAAAGGTCCGTGATGTAAACTATTTTTCAAAACGCCGGGTAGGGGCAAAACAAAACAATTGTGTCACATTAATATGTTGAAAAGGTATGTTGATAGGGATGAAACCAGTACTTCAAAATCTATTTGTCCAGACAACTTCAGACCAAGGTGATAACTAACAACGAAGAAGTACATGTACCTGATATTTCAAAAACACAAAGCAGGTGATACATGCCTACTGTTGCAACCTAACTTAAAAAATTCTGAGTGCTCACAAATTTGGAAACAAAATCGGTCACCTTGACAAGTCAAAACAGGATGAACTTACAAATTTGATTGACAAGTTTGGTCATTCTTTGTTTTCCAGATGTTCCAACCAAACAAATGTGGTGCATCATAACATTGATATGGGTGATGCAATTCCTATCAAACAACACCCCTATAGGTGTTGAACCCTGAAAAAGCCAAGATCTTGAAAGAAGAGGTAACTCTATGTTAAAGAACATATATTCGACCGAGTCCTACGATTGGTCCGTCACCCACACCAGTTTGTAAATGGTACCGAAACCTGATGTGTCATACCGGTGTGTGTGGATTTTTTCGGGCAAACAAATCTAAAATCCAAAACCACGTCGTACCCGATGAACCAAGAATTGATGATGTATTGATAGATTGGACATGGCCAATTTGTTTGCAAGTTTGATTTATTAAAGGGATACTGGCAAGTTCCACCTGCAGAAAGAGCAAAGACATTTTCATCAAGCGTTTGTAACACCAGATGGATTGTACCATAACAAAGGTGCTCCTTTGGCTTGAAAAATGCTCCCACCCTAGTTCACGATTGGTAAACAAGGTAATTGCTGGGTTGACTGGTTGTGAAGTCTATATTGATGATTGTGTTATTGTACTCAGAACATGGAAGACCACATGAAACAACTGTACAAAAGTTGTTTGAACAATTGTCAAAGGCCATTTGACTGTCAATTTAGTCACGAAGTGATTTTCTGTTGTGCCAACAGGTCACATATCTAGGCCCCATTGTGGGTCAAGGGCAAGTCAAGCCAATCCAAGCCAAAGTAGAGGCAATAGAAAAGTTTCCGCCTACCAATAAGAAAGAACTGATGAGATTTCTGGGTCTGGCAGGATTATAGGAATATGTCCTAATTTTTCTGTATTTGCGCATCCAACAAATGACCAGCTGGCTCAAGAAGAATACCAAATTTATTGGTCTGATTGCATGCCAGAAGCCGTTGACAAAAATTAAGGCCATACTCTAGAGCTCGCCAGTTCTACAGCACCTTCATTTTCAACTCAGTTTAAATTGATGGTAGATGCTAGTGATGTGGGGTGCGTGGCCGGAGTGCCCCACAAGAGGGTAAGACAGGGTTAGCATCCCATTTGTTACTTTTCCAAGAAGTTCAATAAGCATCAGCCAAAATTACTCAACCTATTGAAAAGGAGTGTTTAGCCATGCTGCTAGCCTTACAACACTTTCAAGTGTACTTGAGCTCACCTAAACACGCCAATACTTGGGTAATACTGACGCACAATCACCCTTTTCTAATTTCCTCCACAAATGAGAAACAGAATCAGAAGACTGCTAAGATGGGAGTTTAACCATGCAAGGTTACAACTTGGACTCAAACCCTATTAAGGCAAGGACACTGTAATTGCCGATGCCCTTTCAAAAGTCAGCTAAAAATGAGAACTCTCACATGGCCTACATATGTAGTAGCCAAGTACAGACTAAAGAAAAGTTTTTCATTGTACTCAACTTTCTTTCTTTAAAGGGGGAGTGTGACAGACCCCCAAATATTATATTATTTTCTGTATTAATTAAATCATGTTAATTTAATCATATCATTGTGAGTGAGGAGACTGGAAACTATAATCTGAAACTTGCATGTGTTGTGCAATAAGCCTGACTTATCTGATTGACCTAGTTCAATGGGCTAGTTGTGAATCCTTCCTGCAGAACATGTCAGAAGACGTCTGCAGTTATAGAGGACAATCAATCACAGTTCCTTAGCATCGTCATTCTAAGAAGTGGATAGAGGTTCTTTGTTACCTATAGGCAGCAAGATTGCACACCCTTTTGATGGACATAGACCTTTGTGTAATTGCTAATTTCAAACCACTCGCAGACAGGATGTGGACTTCCTTAAACCTGTTTAAGCGAACTGAAAAGATGATGAATTCACTTGTCTTCGCTTGTTTGTGTTGCCAATCACGGAAATTTGCTGTGACAAATTGTGTTTGCAAGTTTATTCTTCGTGCCAGTTTGTCCAAAGGATTTCAGCGAGTGTAGACCTCTCAACCAGAAGGTGGAGAACTTTGCATATTAACATTGATTTAATAAAATGTTATTATATTTTATTGGAAGTCTGGAAAGTGTCCGAATCGTCAGAGCTTGCACAACATTTGCTGCCTTTGGAAAACAAAGGTTCCATTAAACTCCAGCAGGTCTAATCTTCCTGTCCAGTGACGTTCACCTTTAACGCACTGAGTACCTGTAAGGACATTATATAGCGAGTTGCAGTTATGCTTCCAGTTGTTTCCCCAAGTCTACAACTTCACAATTACGCGGCCGGTCTAGACCAAAGGACTTTTGCGATTTTTCGCGAAACTAGTGAACGTACCAGCAAGAATTGTCGCCAGGATTATTGTGGACCTGATTCTACAGAGACGGTGGCGCACCCAACAAGAACTGTGAACTATAATTAATTGGGAAATATGTTGTTGTTTATTTGATTTTTAAATAGGTAAGACACATATAATTTTGTGCATTGTTAATTGTGTATATTGTGTGTTTATTTATGTATTAAAATCATTTTGAATTTAATCGGGTCAGTCAATCTTCTTACAATAGTCATTGTGAATTTTTTTTGATGAATCGCGACGGGAGGTTAACTTTCTGACCTTGGTACGTCTCGTAACAGTTGTCATCTGCAATAATATATAATGAGGAAAGCTGGAACAAGAGGACGATCATTCATGTTAAAGAAGAAGAGAAGAGGAACCCTATGGAACCTTGCGGTACCCCAGAGATATTAGAGGGCGAAGAGGTTTTGCCATTATATGTAACATATTGTTTCAGTCAGATAGGTAGTAAGATATCACATCTTGGGACATATATTTCACTAATGATAATATCTATTTTCTTTTGACACCATATCTCATATTGATGTAGTTAAGTGTGTGTTTGGTGTAGGGAGAAGGGGATAGGTTACTGATTGCATCACATATACATCCAGCAGAGTGATAGTCACTTTTTTTATTTACCACCATTTCATTTTGGAATAATATGAAGCATGACTACCATATACATGGCGGCGGACCGGGGGGGGGCAGGGGGGGGGGGGCAAATATTTTCCCCCTCTGGCTCGATAAAAGCGGGATGATATAGAGCAAACATCCCTCTGCTCAGGAAATTCAACCAATTCAGCCTAAATTTTGGGCAAATTAAAGTAAATGGGCCATTTTAGCACGCTCCGCGCACATTTTGTCAAGTTATAGACTTAATGGCGCAAATTCACCGGGACACTTACAAAGTTTGCCCCCCTCTGGCGGACGACTTTCCCGACGACTTTCCCCCGTCTGGATAGACTGCCTCGGTATGCCACTGACATATATTCTATTATTCCAATTATTTGATATTTTACTACAGCATTAACAAAGATACACTCTAATAGAATGATATGGATAACAGTAATGATATGGATAACTTATTAACACTTCATGTGTTTAAACAAACATTCTTGACCTCCTGATTAGGTTAAAGTTCACATGTGGTCACCCCATATGAATGTCATAATGTCTTTAACGTAATGGGATGCATAGCCAGGATAGGGGAGGTCATCATACAGATCAAACACACAAGTTACTTACTTACTGGACTTCATTAAAGGTGCATTTTTTGTGATCCCAGCACCTTCATGTTTGTTTATGGTTCATCATATCTTCATGAAAGTTATTTCCAAAGTTCAGTTGATTCTGATGGTGTGTTTTGATGTTATGAGTGAGTTGATATCACGCTGTTCAAACAGCCCCTGTGTTGTCACTTTTTGCCCTTTATGGACAGAAAATACCAATTGCTGAATTTCTTCTAGAGTCACCGAATAGGCCAAGCAAGAGTTGGCACAGATACTATTCTAGGCCACACATTTTCAGATGGTATCAAATCTCAACATGTTTGAGGTAAGTCGGGACAAGGCTGTGGACACAAAATCCCCTTTAATTTTTTTGGTTTGATCCTTACAGCGCCTTAAACAGAGATTTCAAACTGTAAATTTGTTTTTTGTGTATTAATAAAATACATGGAAACTAACGAAATATCCCAAAATCCAATACCAAATTGAGATGATCCGATTTTCCCCCCCGCTCGTTTTGAAGCAGTAAGCATTTATGAGTATAGTAGTACCATACCAAACTGTTTAAACAAAATCTGCATCCAGAATTTATTATAAATTTTGATTTTCCATATGAAGGACATCGATTTGAGCTTAACTATTTCACACAGTGATTTGTGTGTGGACATGCATTGTGAACATGCAAAGACAATATTTGTTTAGTAATTGGAGGCGCCCTCCCAGGAAACTCTCTGAGTCCATCCTTGAGGTGCCTAATGCACATTTTGAAAGCAACAGACCTTCCTTGTTGTAATATTGGGCATCATATGGTAATGGGTCTGAGACGGTCTGAAACTTACCGCTTGCCATTCAACAATTTAATTCAATCATACATATGCAGGTTAGCAACTATATATACTCTTAAAAATACCACATTAAATATGATCTTTACCAGCTTTCGAGTAAAAGATTTGAACAAATTAGTTTGACAAAATTCTGGTCGGATTCCATTGGTCGGATTATAAGATTTGCCACTCAAATTTCACTAGAATTCTCATAAGATCATACTTTAAACTTGGTACCTACTGAAAAAAGCGAAGCATTTTATTAGATATTAGTAGATGGCATTGGGCTATTTTTGCATGTGATCTTACATCATTTTTATTTTACCTGAACTTAAAGCCATGGAAATATTTTAAGTAGCATGGTATTGCTATAGAGACTATAAAATGCACATAGAAATGAAAATGGTAATGAAAGATCTCAAGGAGTCCGAAAGACTTCCAAGGCATCTTGGACAAACAAAATATCTTGTCAAACCCTTCTTCGCATTTCCCTCAAAATCTATGGCCCATCCTCCTCTAATATATGATTGTATAAAACAAAGGTTATCATTGTAGAAATCACCTAGCAAAGGCTGTTTAGTTAGTCTTATTTGGATATAACTCGATTTCAAAACACTGAGTCAGTTGAAGAATACACAATGCCTTCCAGTATATATGCAAACACAGAACACCGTTCACTTGAAGATTGCACAAAATATATGGACCCTATACTTGGCCATTTAAACGATTGCCCTTAGCAACCTTAGAATGTCAGTAACGTTTTCCAATATTGATTTCACATCAAGTATATTTTTAGTGCTACGTGACAGCATGTCTATATTTAGTAATGACGGTATAGAAGGGAAGAGGAGAGACACCTGAGGCAATTTTATTTTAATGCGATGAGCTAGAGCAAAGCATGTCTACATGTTACATGCACTTAACGTGCAAAAGAGATTTTGAGGCCCCAAATAGTGTGTCATATTAGTAATTTCCAATAGATTAGACACTCAATACATTTCTTACCTGTATTAATGCTACAGAAATGTCTTAAAAGAAGAACAAGGTGATTTTGATTTGCTTATATTTCAATGTCAAAAATAGGCGAATTTTGATTTGCCTCATATACGAATTGAAATGTACAATTTTTGTACCAAAAACATTGCTTCAGCTTAATCTTTCAGATGGGAATATTTTTTATGTACATGGCACTATTTTCTTGGCTATTGGAATGATGTTTTGCAAGTGGCTGTTAAATTGTTATTGGTATCGAATTACAAAATCCTTCTTATGCGACACATAGAGAAGTTTGGGGAGCTTTACCATTCACAGGTAGTTTACAGCAATTAACCATGCAACCTGGTAAAAAGCTCATTTACCAAAAAATGGGGACACTCTTAAAAAATGCTATTATTTCTATTTTACAGCATCAAATATAATTATTGCATGAATATGTGATGAAACGTGACCCAACTTACTCAACAGTACACTTCAAGCATGTCAGTGTATTTTAAGCATTTTGATACTTTCTGTATGCATGATCTGCAAGCAGGTGTACATGGCTGATTTCCCCCCCCCCATCCATACCTTTCAATTCAATTTGTCCTGGAAATCTGCACTTGTGAGCTGCACAGTGTGGTTCCAGGAATGACAAAAGTCTGTAGCTCATTCATTTTTACTTTCTTTCTTTTTTTCAGACATAATCTTATGAGGTATAATTCGATTGCAAGGCTATATTTGAAATATTTCCCTGCCGAATGTCCCCGTCCACCCCCCACCAGATCCCACCAGACCCCCCTTAATTCTGGCCAACACTCCTTTGACCTGTGACCCGCTATACTACTAAACCATGCTATGTCCCGGGGCTATGTCCTTAACTCCAGCCATAACTCACCCAAAAACTCTAAAAACATAACTCGCCGATGGACTGGATCTCCATAACTCATAACTCACCAAATAACTCTAAATCTAAATACATACTCATTGATTAACTCCATCCATAACTCACCAAAAAATAACTCTAAAACAACTAATCGATGAACTCTACCCATAACTCGCCCAAAAATAAGTTAAGAGGTATTAGATCACGGGTCCATGTCAGCAACCACCAGCTGACTTAAAATGTGACCCTTTTTGTGAATGTTGACCTTTTTTTATATTTACAACCCTGTAAGGATGCAGAGGAGAGGAAGGGGGAATGAATTTACATGGTTGTGCAATATTGTCATTATTGATCTGTGGGGGGGCGGGGGGGCTTGTGTCCTCCTAAAATGTACCCAAAAGTTTGGCTACCTCTAGTCATCTAAAAGAGATATGCCAAATTTTGACCTTTTTGTGCAGTTTGACATTTTCCCCTACCCTACAAACCCAGGGGAGGACCACTGGGGAAATAATATTGGATTATGGATATAATTATGGATAGTATGGGCTTAGCCTCACCCTACCATACACCAATGCAAGTTTGACTATACCTCATCTGGAAAAAAAAGATATGCCAAATATTCCAGGGTTAACATTTTTCTCACGGATGGAAATACCAATACGGCGGACAATAACCTATGAACAGAGCCCCTTTTATGGTCCCCGCCCTTCCGAAAAACCACCCTGGACCAGGGGCGATGCCAGGGTAAAAACCATAGGAGGGGCAAAAAATCATGGAGGGCAAACCCATATTAAAAGATTAGCGTACTCACTAGGTAAGAAAAACCTAATTTTACACCAATTTATGCCTAACCCGTGTTTTTCTGAATTTTGTGTGAAACTCTCGGGGGGGCGGGGGGGGGGGGCAGGCATCCACCCCCTGCACCCCCTGGTGCCACCCCTTCCCTTGGCATTATCCAATGACGGCCAAGGGACTGTGGTGACTTGCCATTTGACCTAACTCCCAATAGTCTATAGCCATGTAGTCTAATATTCACCTGGTCTAAACTATATCGGCTTAATACTATATCGTCTATAACCCAAATTGGTCTAAATGTCTCAATTGGTCTTATACCAACTGGTCTAAATATTCCCATCTGTCTAAGGTCCTCAACTGGTATAATACCCATTCAATATCCCATGTGGGTCTAACATCCATTGATCTAATTATCCAGGTTGGCTCTAATATTAGCCATTTGGTCTAATATTGAAATTCAAGTTTAAAGTGACAGGAGAGATTTTTTGAGATACAAATTTCTCTCAATTTTCACTGGACGGCGTTTTATACTAGTAGACCACCTACCAGGGAGAACGGTTCGAGGTTTATTGAACAAACAAAGTACAAAAGAAAACCCACAACCCTGTTTTGAATTGCCTGTTATTCGCAATCGTCCCCATAGAAAACCTATGCTTTGAACTTGTCTGTCGTGACGGACAGAAAGTACCAAATCATCATCTTATTAAAGTAAAGCAGGTATTCACTTAATTCACTTCAGGTGTGATCTAATACATGGGTAAGAATCCAAGTATGTTACAAAAAACCGGAGTCGACGAAAATTGGGGGCGGCACTCTGGGCATTTTGGAAATATCCTCAGTCTCTTTACAATCAAACTATTTGGGGTTTAACATCCAAATGGATATTATGGAGGGTGGACAACTGGGTATAATAGGACCAATGAGCGTTAGACCCAATAGACATTAGACCAAATGGATTATTAGACCAAATGGACATTAGACCAAATGGAGATTTAGACAAGGAATTTTGGGTATTAGACTATTAGACCAGATGGGATATTAGACCACATGGAGATTAGACCAAAACTGCCCGCCCCGACATTAGACCATTTGGATATAGACCAAATGGAATATTTAGATAGATGGCTATTAGGACCCAATGGGAAGAGACTAAATGGGCTTTATTAGGACCAAATGGCGATAGACCAAATAGCAATAAACCAGGCCCGTAAAAGGCATTTGAAAAGGATTTTTTTCTTGTAAATGCGGGGCCGATTGCCGCATTCGAAAACGTATGCATGTGTCTGTTCTCTCTCGATCCATCCACCACGTAGCGGCACATGGTAAAATATCGACCTCTGCACTCAACTTACCTCATTTGATCTATTTTCGTATCGTTAAGTGCACGAACCTTGGAATCTGCTTTCCAGGTTGACTGATGAATGATGACAAATTGGAAAATACAGAATCCAGGATTAAAAATCGAAAGATGGTATATTTTAACATAACAAGCACGTCTGTGTTTTGTAGAGTCCTAAATAAAATCACTGCATCTCACAAAACCAGCCTGCCTGTGCATAGCTATTATAACAGCGCAGAATGTGCACCAAATCGCAGAGTTCTTCAACATTCGTACACACGAGCACTAGCGATTATCTCGGTGAAATCTTATCACCTCAGATTGAGATAGATTGCTTCATGATCATTGAACTTCAGTTGCCACCATTTCGATAGGGAACCCAAAGCACATTCAAATGCGCCCAATATGTAATGCCGAGTAAATTATTGAGGGCTTTACCCTCTTCTATACCGAAAAGGGGTTTGTTACCACCCCTCTTCTGTTTTTTTTTTCTCCGGCCTTGCCTAAAACAAAAACACCGTTTTAGTGCCAACATCTATTTAAATAAATGTCACTGACTTTTCTCGCTCCTTTTTCCTGCAAAACCAAAACAAACATCCACCGGGTATAGATCGATACAGGTTGATCCCAAAGTAATGGGGGTGGGGTGGGGTGGGGGAAGTGATGGGGGGGGGGGGGGGGGTGGGGGGTAATGTGAACGGCACTCCCCCTTTCGGGATAAATAAACCAACAGGAATATATCACATACTCGTGATTTTGATCAGTGCGGCCGATCTCTTTTTCTAGGGGAGGCCGGGGGAAAGTGAATTTTTTTGGGGGAAGTGAATTCAGGGGGCCAGTATCCAATATTTGGGGAGATTTTAAACGAATTTGCCCCACATTTGGTAATTTTTGTCCCAAACTCGCCGAATTTTGCAAAAAATCCCCTTTCTCTGGCGCCACCACTGATTTGGATACCCATGCCAATAGATAGCTATGGGCCTCCTCTTTCCATTGCTACCAAAATGAGTACCAACATGCCTAGAATTACGTCAGAAGAAATGTCAACCAAAGGTCGCATGTCAGCAAAACCGGTCAATTTCCATATAGTACACATTGTAAATATGAGAAAATATTTTTTTTTTATATTAAAAAACGTTAGGAATATCCGCTTTTCACGCGGTTTTTTTGGCTATACTTGATGGAAAATTACTAGTTTTATATAAGCCTATTCAGAACGTTTTGTGCTATAATAATGTGTTTAGTCAGTAACTTGCATAATATCAATTTTCCACCCTACATCCATTTTTCATACTTCCTCAACTTATGACGTCCTAAAGGTACGGTAGGTAACAATACACCATTATGATTCCTTTGGGGAAACTAAACGCTTGGACCGATTTTCTGGCGTTCCTGTCCATTGAAAAATAGCCGGATTTTGCATAAAACTTTTGGAATAAAAAACGAAATATCTTATCAACAATTTAGTTCCCCTAAAAAAGTATTTCAAAGTATGCCTTTCTATTAAAGTTTTCTAATTTTGCAAATTCAGTTCAGGGGAGTCGCGTTTTTACGTACAAAACGGTTATCAGCGTAGGATGTAATGCTTTTCCCTTTCCCCTGAAACATGGCAGCTTTTTTGCATAAAACTATCATAAAAGTTCAATATCGTTCCGGACAATTTAGTTCCCCTACAGAAGGTATTTCAAGGTGTGCTCTTCATATTAAACATTAAATATGTTTTTAATTCAGTCCCCGGGGCTCGCGTTTATACATGTCAAATATTTCAAATATCGCCTTTTTGCCTACAAAATTCAAATCGCCTAAAATCATTGAAATTTTAAGACAGCTGTAGATTGCTGAAAATAAGAGATGTTGGGATCCAAAGGGGTCACAAACGATGAAAAGGAATCATAATGAATGCCTTTCTAAAATGTGCACAGAGAACTCATTACTTGGGCACCCCTTGAATATTTAAATGGTCCTTTTTGATCAAACGGGCATTTTATACTTAAATATAAAGAGCTATATTAGTTATAAAAAGACTTTCTGTAATTATATTCATGTATTAGTTGGCCTATTACATATGTAATGAAGTAGTTTCACAATATTTGCACTTTTATTGACCAACTCCCCCCCCCCCAATTCACTGTTGATCTGCAAAATCTGGTTTTCATTGGAGAATAATCCAACATTGATTGTAGGGGGTGGGGGGGGGGTATACAAAGCTTGAAAACTATTATAAGAAATACTTATTTCGCCAGGTATAGACAAAGGTGATTTAAGGTATTATTTTTTCCTTGAGTTGCTCAGTACACTTATCTCTCTTACTGACAATTCTTGAGTAATAGCAATAACACACATGAATACAGTTGAGACCCGGCAAATCCCTGCATATAATTTTCTATCTACCTTTGGAAAACATCTAAAAAAGTAATGACTATAAAAATCTGACGAGAGAGAGAGAGAGAGATAATTCTAGAGTGGCACAGAGGTCCAGAAAAAAATTAAAACAACATTGGCGGGATTCGAACCTGCGTATTTTGGCATTGTTATTATGCTGAGCTATTGACTATGCCACCATTTGAATGTCCAGTATTCACTTTTGAATCACATCGTATAAAAAGCCCGTACCATATTCATTGGAGGCGTGTTTAGAGAGTTTACATCACAAGCGCTTTTACAGTAGAAAATGCCTTTTTCTGTTCTGGTGTTTTTCTCTTCATTTCAAACAACTTATCAACTTACAGGGATGAATTTTACCCAGTTTCTATACACTTGAATGTCGATTTCAGAACATAGTTAACGTTTACGGAAATTTGGGCACGCTTTACACCCCGAAAAAATGATTGAAACTATGAATTACTCTAAATTAGTTCATTGTGTCTGGGCTGTAAAGCGTTCTACAACGTGTCTCTCTATGGTGTAACTCGTTTTGTGAAAAGCGGCATGATTTTAGTCTAGGACTTTGTTGCAATTACAAAAACATATAATTAAAAATTTAATTTTTGCTATTTTAGGGTTAAACTTTGTATATCTGTAGAATAGGATAAGGGGAAACCCAAAAGTATTAGCTACATTTTATTTTCCGATGTACACGGGTGTTAGCCAGCAAGTATCAAATGGCCCGACATTTTTTTCAATATTGTGAGCTTATTTTGAATAATATTTCCAAGTTATATGAAGTTTAAAAAAGATTTTTATATCATGTGGTATTCACTGAATATCAGTGATGGATAACATAAATCACATTTTCGATACCTCTTTAATTAATCCGGTCCGGTTTGAGCGACCAAAAAATTCCAATGGTCGCCATTTCGATAATATTATTTGGTTTTGAGTATATTATGGCTATTCTTACTAATCAAATGGTTTGTTTCTTTGACATTTCTTGACATTAAATATTTGTTAAATTACAATAAGGATCCCAATTCTAATTTAAAAAAAAATTGAAGTCCCAGTTTACATGATTTTCAAATCATTGCATTCTTGCATAGGGTCTTTTTTATTCGAAAATATAACCGCCCATTTATTTTAAGTGTTCTTCTTCATTTACCAACAGCTAGCATAATAAATGTATTCAGAAACGAACAGTGGTAATTCCAGTGTAGTATGGGGCCATTTCTCTCTCATTTTTTTCTTTAACCCGCCAGTCCCCGCCCCCCCACTCGAAAAAAAAATGACAGATTTTTGGCAAAATCACGATGATGAGGCCCAGAATGCTGGTTAAAAATCTAAAAAAGGTGTTTGATATTAAGATTGTTGCCTACGTGACATACTCAGAATTTCACTTTTTGCCCCACCAAAAAAATTACCACCCGTCCCCCTCCAGAAAGAGGTCTGGCACCGCCACGGAACGAACGCACCACAAATTGGCATAAACGCATAATATACACATATAAAACACATACATGTCAGTCCTCTAGCAAACTTGCAGTCATAGGGACCATTGCGCTTGAGATGCACTGGGAGTAGAGGCAAAATTGTGTCACCTTTTACATTAATTGGTATTTGAAAGAAATTGTAATTGCATATTGTATATGTAACATGATGACGTACAAGGATTTATGGCATATTTGGGACTAACTTAAGCATGGTATGGTGCTTCTATCGAGGGTTATTTATCTCTATGTGTTTAAACTTCAATAAATTCAATAATGTGCTGACAGGGCTTCTTATCGTTTCCAAACACTGGTTTCTCTCATATGAATCTACTGGAGAAGTAAGGTGCAATTGTGCCTGCTGCTTCAATGAAGTCCGCAGGTCCTTGTACTGATGCATTGGTTGCTCCAACAGTGTGGGCAGACCAAGAGAATTGTCATTGCTTGGAATCTGTTCCTGGACCCACAGGTAGTGTCCTGGATTGCTTCCAGGTAGCCCCGGACTGTTCGGCAAAGAAACTTAGATCGGTCCAATCTGGATTCTCAATCTGATTGAGCAATCCCCACTACCACTCATGGGAAGTTAGCTCCAGGCGGATGATACATCACAGGTTCAATAGTATACATACTAGGTTGATCCAAGTCTTTCTCTGTACATGAGTATCACTGGGCAAGTGCCGTCGACCTTAGTGTATGTGGGCGAGCTCCCAATCTTGTTCCAGTGAGTTTGTTCAAGAATGTTTTTGTGTAAACAATACTTTACTCTTCGGCTTCTTGATAGTGGGTCCTTATAAAGAGAGATATGGGTCAAGTTAACTCCATTAGACCGACCAGGCTGGGTTGACATTTGGCTTCCACGGTAGATGAAAAGCACACACCCGTGTCTTGCATGGATTTGCACATAGGTTGGTTTTCCCTCATAATAAGAGGTGAGTTCATCCAAAGCTATGGAGTCTTTCTTTGAAACTGTAAATTCTGCAATCTGTTGCTCATTCCAAGATAGTCCTACACAGCTTACGCAATATGTCCCTACACTCCTAGTTGGTCTTTGGTATAGATGTTGAACGGAGGTGTGCGAGCACACTCCTTTGGATAGTTCCATTCTTATTCTTAAGAGGCCTACGCCAAGCAATCCTTTGATGAACTCAGTCAAGTGGATGTCCTATGGTGATTTCCAAAATCTTAACGGAGAACATCTGTGATAACAGCTTCTGATGAATCTACAAACATGACTCCGGTTAACCGAAACCCTTCTCGAACCATTTGGCTTTGCTGATGTTTCCTGGCCGGAAACCTGTTTGTTCTGTATGAAGTGCCTCCTCTATTACAGGTACGGATCCAGTTGAACAGAGACCGTTCAAAGACTTGTAGGTAAGGCTGAGGGTGATATTAGTCCTATAGCCTTTGGATAGATGGATCTTTTCCTAGGCTTTTAAAGAGTGCCATAACCTGTACTTTCCTCCAGATCCTTGGTGAACTGTGAGAAATAAGGCAGCAGTTGTAGAGCTTAAAAAGTCACTCCTTTGCTACAGGAGCAAGTTTTTCAGCTGCTCAGTTGAATTATCGTTCAGGCCTACTTGCTTTTCCTTGTTAAAGTTAAGTAACACTGGTTTTTTCATCTGCTCATTGGATGTTGTCCAAGGTCTACTGCTTTTCTTGGTTGAAGTTAAGTAACACCCGCACCAGATTCCGATTCGTCCATGTTGAAGGGATGAGTGAATCCAGGATCGCTCTCTTGGCGGTTAGTGTGATCTTCTTGGTGGGCAACTTGGTTGGGTGTAACATTGGAGGCTCTGTTGGATCCCTTGAAGCTTTCCGATGGTAGACCTGCTTTCTTCTGTTAGGGGTCCCATCTCCAAGTGGATTCAATTAAGGTATGCAAGGTTTTCCTCCTTGGCGATCCCCTCGACCTTCCTCACCTTTAGGGCATTGCGTTTGCTGACAAAGGATCAGTTTACTGTTACGGTAGTTTACTGTTATGGGTTTTGGTGCACAAATCTTCAACTCTTCACACGTCTGGTCGCAGGTTTTATCAGTGAAATCTTTGCAGTCCTGTTTTCCCCCCTCCTCCCTGCTTAAAGGCACTGCAGCGTTAACAAGGATGTCGATTGGCAAGTTTTGAATTATTGGAACAGGATCCAGAACAATCTTGCTACACAGGCATGACAGGTTAGAGATGTTTAGAGATGTTTCTGCTAACAATATCTAGATCAGGGTTATAACGTCTCTTCCAGCGGGCACTTAAATAATGGCGGCAGCTTAGGGTCATGAAAGGCCGACTTAGATGCTGACTGCCCTAACCATTCCTTCGCAGCTTGCCCGTTTTTATTGGTTCATTGTAGACCCATTGGGTAATATGGGCTGTTGAAGAATTGCCAATGAAGAAATGAAGGTTTGGTGAATTTCCCGATAAATTGAATTGAGGGTGCTTGTAATCTACTGATGGAGGTTTAAGTCTACTGATGGAGGTTTCTAGACTGATGTAACTAGCTCAATGGTGAGGAAGTTGTGTTGTCAACTGACATGGAGGTGCTTCTACAATTATTGATTTTATGGTTGGTCTTGAACTTAACACACATATGAAGAATACCGCCTCAGAAGCACAATACCATAATTATTTGGTTCTACATATGCTATGAATCCCTTTTACGTCCTCAGTTACATAATACAATATCAACCTACCACTTCAACTTACCAATTCATGTTCAAAGGTGACAAAACTTTGAACTTATCAGTGCATCGCCAAGTACATTTGGACCATTGACTGCCAAGTTTGATATAGAGAACATGCTGTATTCCAACTATAGTTCATTTCTTCTACCTCCGTGCAGTGATGTCACAACTTTGACGAACGCAGCTTTTACCACGCGTCAAGATATGCGTCTTTGGTTGCCTCGGTGTACAAACGCCTTCATTTTAAGCCAGCGCGCGCGGTGTAATGGTTGCTACCCGTCAGAATCTTGCGCTGACGTCACTGCACGGAGGAAGGCAAATGAATGCATATTTTTAAAGTAGGAGAGCCAGCATGGTCTAAGCATCGTTCCCCTTCATAACAAAAATCTGACTTCAGTTTGTTAATTATGTTTATATTATGATTGTATGCCATTTGTGTTGGGCGGTTCGTTTTCCAGCGGCGGCGCCAAATTTCTTTTCGTCGGGGGGGGGGGGGGGAGGCAAAAGTGAAATTCTTTGGAGCCAAAATATCAAAATGTGAGATTTTTTTTATTTTTTTTATTTTTTTTATTTTTTTTACAAATATTGTGATATTTTGGCCCAAAATCACTGACTTTTGCCAAAATCTGTATTTTCTTGGGGGTGGGTGGGGGTTGGGGTGCAAACTGGATGATAAGCAAACAAATTGAGGAGGGGAATGCCCTCACCTGGAGCTGCTACTGTTCCATTTCTGATGCATTTATGATGGTAAGAAAAGAAGAACACTAAAAATAAAGTGGCGGTCATTTTTGGAACAAAAGTCCCTATGCAAGATACAAGGATTTGAAAATCAGTGGTAAATATGTCCTTAAATTTATTTTTTTTATATTAAATATAGTGTCATTTAATCAAATACTTAATGTCAGAAATTTCAAGGAACAGACATTGAAGTATAGCCAATCATATACTCAAAAACCAAAACATAAACTCCAAAATGGCGGCCATTTAAATTTTTGGCGCCAAACTGGAACTGATTACTTCAAGAGTTATCGAAATGTT
Organism: Ophioderma brevispina; assembly: GCA_023653785.1. Lineage (NCBI taxonomy): Eukaryota > Metazoa > Echinodermata > Ophiuroidea > Amphilepidida > Ophiodermatidae > Ophioderma > Ophioderma brevispina. The sequence goes on along the minus strand of JAMKCH010046284.1, from coordinate 17,891 downwards.
TTTTAATGTTGCCATCCCTGATATTAAAGGAATAAACACCTAAAAATTTTAACTTCATAAAACTTGGAATATTAGTCAAAATAAGCTAAAATATTGCATTACAACAAGTTTCCACGCCGAGCAGTGACAACTATAATTAGGATGATGTCACAACCCTAGCTATTACATTTTCCTCTCAGCCATACCGGGCGCCGTTGCCCATGATAAGGAAGTCCGTGCCTAACTACTACGCACGCCAAAACCGGTGCAATGATCACCATGTTGCCAAAACACGATTTGGTAGCCCAACGGGGCGACTTTGGCTACTCGGCGCGAGAACTGCAAAGTCCCAAAGCGAATTCGTGAATTTTTGGCTTCTTTTTTTCTTTTTCACTGTCAATAGACGAGATTGTAAAAAAGTGAGATAAATAACGATTTGAAAAGTGTTTTAAAGTTGTTTCTTACGCACACAAGGATGCCTTGCTACAAACAGCATAGAAATCATTAAGAACACCGCCCGTAGGGGCAGTGTGCAGCCGTGTATAACGGGTGACAAATGCACGGTCAATCAGGCGATACATAAAAAGAGAGAAAGCGAGTGAAGCACTACTGGAAGCGACATTTCTTTCCTTTGGTTAACGTCGTGTATACAGTATCATCTTGCAGGATGTTATCGTTTCTAGTTGTTACGTGTATGTATTGTCTGCCTTTATTCCATGAAGGTTTTATTGATTTAAAATCCCAACATCAAAAAATCCCTCGCTAGTCTAATTGGTTAAGAATGCTTCCTAATCTCTCCTCGGCGAAAAGTCGAACCCCCACTGTGCTCAATTTTGAGAATTAATTTGATCTTGACTTTTGTTCAAGTGAAATTGATAGTCCAAAATTAACGCAAAAGTATGGTTTAAAAATGCTCCCTAACTTCATTTTGAAGCTTTTTTATTTTTTCGGGAACGTTTTTTTCGCGCGGTCTGCCTCGAATTGGGCTGAGATTTTGGTATTTGGCACCCTGCAATGTGTGTGCATAGGCACGAGGTGATTACGCTGGACCGGCTTGGTTATTAACTTTTATTGAATAGGTACCTATGGTGACAGTGTTCAGATTTTTTGAAATTGTGGCCGATGGTCAGAAGGGTCGAATGCAACTACCTAAGGAGATACTTTAGTGATGAAGATACAGTGTCCTAGTAAATAGTCCCACAACCTGCAGGCCCTGTAGGAAATTACTTTCAAGTAAAAATTTTTGGAGTTCAAGTACCTTATGGATTTTTCACAAAGTATAAAATTGTTTGTATCAATAGAAAGTAACATGTAATTACATTCTATAAGATCCTATATCCAAAACGAGCTTCCGTTGGGAGTAATGACTTCACAAGTCGAGTTACGTGCATTTTCCCTATACCAATTTTGTGGTGCTGTGAGCGTGCATTTTCACAACATTCCCTTTTCTAATGGAGGATGTCCGTCACTTGTTGTAATGGAAAAAAGTGGCTGCCATTTTAATTGCTTGGCTATCCATCCCCCTTTGCACATCGAAAAAATGTAGCTAATACATTTCACTTGCTAGGGTCTACTCTACAACATATGAAATTTTAATCAATATAGCAAAAAATGCAACCTTCCAAATTTCCTAGACTATTCCGACGCTAGATAACCTCATACCCAACGCCCGGCGTCGTCGTCAGCATATCCACGAAGGGTGTGAACCGGCACGTGTATCCGTAGAGGGAGAATCATTTAGACTGCCTTTGATGGTATCGGTTTGGAAGCAAGTACACTACAAAATTTTGACAATTAATTATTTTACATTTGAATGAATCTTAATTTTCCAAAATATAAACTTTGCTCAAATTCCATTGTTCCATGATTTCACATGCATGAACTCCTGCCCACCATCCCTGCCACCTTGGTTTCGCAATAGATTTATTTTTTAATTGGTATGCAAATGGCATTTCGAACCCATTTGATAAATTAAAATGTGAATCCAACCAGAAAGCATTCGAGATTAATTGCTTTAAATACCGAACTACATCACCTGACAAGTACTTAGTTGGCGTCTTGAGTATTGCAGTGGTATAGGATTTGGTTCAGATCACCATCTGGCGGGTTCGGTCATTAAGGATCTATTTTTTTTAAAATTAGTAACTGCAACTCAATTTCTGTAAAGGTGTCCAGTAATCTGTGAACATTTTTATTATACGTTTTATTTGTTCATTTTCGGTTTGGTGTTTGACAAGTGAAAAGGATTCCTTTTTATTTTGTAGTTGTTGTTTAAATATTTTGCACGATGCTTTGAAAATCTGATAGTTATTAAATAAAAACCTCATAAAAAATTACAACTGACATGACTTAGGTCTATCTGCTAAATGTGTTATAAATGTGTACATAGAGAACTTCATTATTTGTTTTACCACTCCTTAACAAAATGGAGTCTTAATCCTATTCTAACTATCACTCACCACCCCTGAAGTTTCGTGCAATCTTGTGTTTGATGAACAAAACCACCTGGTCTGTAGATTGTTAAGAAAAATTTGTAACTGATTTGGGTAATTTGTGGCTGGTTTGAAAGTTTCTTTTATAATTCCATATCAATTCTACACTGTTAAAAAAAATCCAAAATTAAAAATATTGTAGAAAAAGTCAAAAAATACCCAAATGTCATTCATTTTTATGCCTGATTTGGCCTCAAATTTTTGGTACTAAAATATAGCCATAAGATTTGAACAAAATATCATGTCCACCCCATTTTGTTTTTTTTACTATGGCGAAAATGGTACCCTAATTGATATATAAGCATATAAATAAAGAAACCCTGAGCATAAGTTTGTATACAGCTTTCGCTTCGTAGCGTATACAAAATGTGATGTGCTGACAAAATGGCCCAAACTGTGGTAGTGAAATAGCGTATACAGTCCAGGCACTCGCATGTACACATTAAAATATTTTTACATTTCTCCTTTTTGTCTACAATACTCAATCGCCTAAATCACTGAAATTTTATACAGCTTAGATTGTTATGAAAATAGAGACGTTGGCATCCAAGGTCCAAAACAATGAAAGGAATTGTAATGCACCTGCGTGCAGCGTTTTGCAGTGAAATAGCTTTGAATAGCAAAGAATCCAGTCGGTTCTGATATTGACAGTAATATGTAGAGAATTTTCTTTTTTCAATTACATACACATCACAGTTCACTAAGTAACTTGGCCTCATTTTTGACACTAATAAGCCAAAAAAAAAAAAGTTCAGGTATGACGAGGTAGCTTACGCACTTCATATAGGCCTATATTCTGTGATACCGGTGTGTGGTTTGTGTGTGTGTGGGCAGACAGTATGCTGGATCAGGCTATATGTTTATGCATGCTGTAATAACTTTTTTAGTATTCATAGCCTGCTTCAAGTACATGTACTAGTAAATAAAGTGACATGGGAGTTTAAGGACGGGGCTAGTAGTTTTGATTTGACTCCCAGTGTTGGTAATCAGTGCAGTACTACAGATATAAAAATAGGTTTGACTCCACATAAGCTTAAAGCTATTTAATTCTCTGTCAATCTTTGAAGCCAAAAGGGCTTTAGTTTTGGGGATTTAAAGAACTTTCCTTTTTGTGGTCCTATAAATGGACTTTGCCAGATATTTGATTATCCGCACTGTTTACACTATTAGAAATTTCCGTAAATAAAAACATATTTTTCTGTAATTTACGAAATCTGTTTTAGAAAAAAAAAGAAAACAAACAAACGTCAAAATGTGAATTTACGAAATTTTAAAAATTTCAGGCAGCAAAATTTTCCGGACTTTTTTGTCCGTATTTTTTAAGTACGGAAAATTCCTTAAATACAACATTTTTTTTTTCATAATATGAGACAAATTCTGTAAGATTACTGTCAAAGTTGTGTTAAGTCACAGAAACTCTGTAAATTACCCTAAAAAACTAAAAAGTCTGGAAATTCTACTGCCAGAAATTTTCCGTAAATTTACGAAAATTTTGTAAACAGCTTTGGTGTCTAGTCAAGGGACCTATAGAACGTTGTCGTCTACAGGCATAGCTGCTGGAGAATGTTTCTTCAGACTCTCCGTAAAAGGAAATAACTACAAAGATTACTAAAGATTTCGCCCGGATTTTTTTGTGCATTTGACACTGCGCTTCACTATGAGTCCTTTGTTTTGAGACTTTTATCGTTGAACTGCAACACAGTCTTTTTATTTATCATGTCTGTCACATCCGAGTGAACATTTTAAAGTGCGTGTTCCGATCGTCTTTGGGAACCCCTGATTTACCTGGAAGTAGTATCGAGTTGATATCAGATGAAAACACGTATTTTTCTCATTGTTTGTCCTGACATTTGAGCCCTCAAATTCATTCCTGCCCAAGATAATAAACAACAACTGCCATTTTTTTTTTTTTTTTTTTAAGTGGTTAACACTCAATATTAGCACAGTATTAGAATAGGGCTTTGCAACATGCATTATTGCATCTACCAATCAAAACTGGCAAGTTTGTTTTCCCACGTTAACTTCACATGGGGTGTATTGTGCAGTGCATGCTCCATATCAAGTAAGAGACACAATGCACATAATCGGGAAAGATGTCAAATTTTAAAGACACTTCTTAGTGTATTGACCACCACTGTAATTGTTTTATGGACATTCCGTTAAAAAAACAAATTTATTAAACAATCATGATAAAACATAGAAAGTTTGTTATTATCATAAAATTTAGATCATTTGTGCAGAAGGTTCATTTATTTGTGTGTAAAGTTATTTCTGACCTTGGCGTGCACAAAATGTGTTATATCCACATTTGTTCAAACAAAAAGCCACAGGACGAGAAATGCACCAAAGCATGTTCCAACGCATTGCTGCCCATAACTCACAACTAGCAGATGCAGATTTTGGGCCAAATTTAACATTTTTGGTTTCATTTTCAGAGACATGTTGAACTCTTTAAACAATATTTGGAAAAAAGAATGGATTCAATTTGACTACTTTTTCCCAGCAATTTTTAGAAATGTTTGAGTTGGATTGTAGAATTGACTAATTTTACAACGATTTTTAAAAACTTGAAAAAGTGACCAATTCTACACCAAAAGCATGAAAAAAGGTCATTCACAAACCATATGGCTGCAAGGAAGCCCATATTTGCTGCAAGCAAGACCCCGCAGTAACTTCTGGGCAATAATCATCCATTCAAATCTGTTGGAAATCTATTATTGTTGACTAAGAGTAGGTGTCATAAGGAGATGATCTGCATGTTTGATGTGTGTTTTCTGGTGTTACATGTGGCGGTGCGTGTGGTGTGTGTGGGTAGGGAGGTTGGGTGGTAACCGGCAGTGGAGAGTGTTGGTGTTGGATGCTTGTGTGTATTGTATGTGTTATTTGGGCCGCATCCAAGCTCTTAGTTTGCCGTCCAATGGCTGCGGGCCCAGGTCTGGACACCCCTGTGCTATAGCATTGCAGATGGTAAAGCTGGTTAGAAGGGCCATTTGCCGATTTCTTTTTCTTTTTTTGGTTAAAGCCAAACCACCTAGCTATTCAAAAGTTTTTTTTAATGTTCCTCTCTTCCTGGCTACTCCAGGTACTGAGTCATTCCAAGTGATCCAACGTCAAAACAAGTAAGACCACAGATGAAATCATTAGCCACAACTTGCTAACCTTATGCTATGAGGTATGACTTTCAAAAGGGACTGTTCAGCTCAACCCGATGAATTATTTTTATTTGGGAAAATAACCATGTCAGACTTTGTATCATGTGCTTGAATCTGACTAAGCACATAAAGAGTAGGAATGGTGTAATCATTCCAGATGCCACTGTTTCAAATCCAAATGCATCTTTTTTTTTTTTTTTTTTTTTTTTTTTTTTTAATTTTATGGTGTTTTTTTGTGTTTTTATTAAAATAATACTTTGGGATTTTTGACCTTGACACCACAGGCAAGTTGAAATTGTTAATGTATCAAGAGATATAACATTACCCTTTATGTATATATTCTTGATCGTTCAAGCTCCCATAGTTCAAAATACCATCTTTTAAAATTCACTGAATGGACCTTAAGGGGACAAGCACTATCATGGACTTGACTGAAAGAGTCAAAACATTTGAAACTCACAAGAGTAGCTTAAAAGTGAAGTGTAAATCTGTAGATAATATCTCTGAAAGCCTGCTGTGTTATCCCTTTACTATTTAAGTTGGGAAAAAGTAACTTCTCTGACTCTACATTAATTTGTGTTGTAGTTAAAGACACTATCAGTGATTTAGCCGAAAGTCAAATATTTGGAAATTGCAGAATGCATAAACTTGAAGGATATTCTGTATAATTCTATAAGTTACTTTTTTTCCCAATAAGAATGGCCAGAAGAGGAAGAAACAGTGGTCTCAAAGATATGACTTCCATTCGATTACGATGTTGTCGTCAGAGTCCTTTCAGACAGTAATGACTAAAATATCGATTTTGGTGCTTATTATGTTGCTTCTGGCCCTATCATTGGAGGGTATGTTAGGGTACTCGTACTTGTTACGACATTTACACTCTACTTTTGATTTTATGATTTAAAATCACTAGTTCATGCCTTAAGTGTCTGTACAGACATAGACTAAATATCCGATTTGGTCCTTATTAGGCGGTCTTTTGGTCTTACTGGTAGGTATGTTAGGATACCTATACTTGTTTAACAAACATGCAACAATCTATTTTTTTTTAGATTTTCTGATTTAGAAAATCTCTGCTAGTGCCTTTTACAATTTGAAATCGCTCCTCTGGTCTTATTTTGCCTTCCCGTTTCTGGTGCGAAATTATCATTAACCCTTAAACAATACAAACAAGGGTATGGGTCTTGGAAAACATTGAAGGCACATGACCCTTGGACTTTTTGTCCACTGATAATATTCATATTCATAGAATTTGAGATGTCTTTGGGTATGAATTTCATATTTTGAAGGATTGGATCCATTTTAAATTTTGACCCCTGTATTATCTTATTTTCCCCCCCATATTTTCTGTTCTGCACAGATGTGACCCAGTAGCAATATGGAATCTGAATTGACCCTATACTTATTTCCCTAAACCCGTACTCAACCCATATGAAAATACAGCATAACCCTCCAGGGGGGGGGGTCCCTCCGTGGTGCTAAAAGCAAAGCTTGCGTTAAAAAGCGTGCTAGGTACTTGTTTTCTTCTCATCCTTTCCTGTCATTTTAGCACAACTGTGAAGGAGCACTTTCACAGGGGTTTTGGGTAATGCTATCAAAGTTTATGGATGGGGAGCATTGGTTCCACCCAAGACTTATTTTATGAAAATTGTCTGTTTTACAGAAACGTCCCATACTGTGATGCCATACTTGGTATGTTAGTACTTATTTTTGGTATCAATGGAAAGAAAAGGATCAAAACCATCCATGGTTGATCATAATCATCGGGTGCGTCATATATTCCCGGGGGTGGTAATTCCCACCCCCTTGTAAAAAACTGATTTACAAAACGGCTTGGCAAGAGAGCCAACCCCAAATTACCAGAGCAAATACAAATGATTACCAGATATAGAAAAGTTAACTACTTAGTTATCCATGTAGACAAGGATGAGTTATTTAAGTAATCTTATCCCTGAGATGGCCATCGAACAGTACTGTTTTTTTTCAACAGTACCGTGCCGCTGGCCATCTCCAGGGAAGATTAATAAATACTCATAATTACCCACAGTTTCACTTCTCACACTTTGAGCAAAGAAACCAATTTTGCAATTTAATCATTTTTTTATATTGGTTCAGTGTGGTAATGTGCACTATACAGCTTAGTCATACACCACATGGAGTATTTTCACATTTTGTTATCATTAGGATGTTTCAATTAAAGGTGGGTGACCCGATCGACAACCATCATCCCCCATGAGAGTTTGATACCAGAATAAGTTTATTTTTTCTCATGCACCGCCTGCTGAGATTTAGGCCCAAGAAATTGTTTTCTTTTGCTTTTATGAACCAAACGTCCGCATAAGTGTGGTAGACACATTGATTAACACACACTGTCTATGGCCAAGTTAGTACTCATTTTTGCTCTATTTAAAGCGATGTCCGGCTCCTATAATTTGCGCTTCACATATTATACATACATTTTTGTTTCCAATTGAATGTCTTTCAGTCAGAAAAATGACACTATATTATTGATATCAAAGTAAACATTATAATATCTTCCGTATGATTTGCAGCCATTTGATCGCCCACAAGAAAGATTGAAATCATGATGATACATATAAATAATGTGTCTTGAAATAAGTAGCCAGTGAAAGACTAGTGGGGATGACTTTAATATACTGCCACCACTTAAAATTTGGCACCTTTAACTGCGGTTTATTCGTTAACGTTGCCGAATTCGATAGCCTGGCACAATCTAAATTCTTTCCGAATGTGATGAATGCCATACAACCTTTTCAGCGTATTCTGCTCAAAATCCTCGCCAGATTTTAATTGTTTCGTTACTGCGTTGCTACTGACACACTATATAATCCGACTTAATGACCAGGAGTACCCTAGAAATTCCTTAGACACCTGTTTTAATCTATTGACTGAAAAGTTCTAACAAAGTCACCAATGCCGAGCGACGTCACCAAGGCCGACATGGCGACCTCCATGGGCACCATTTATTAGTTAATTCTGCTAATAAGACACTATATTGGAGTAGATATTATTTTTTTGTTCATACCGCAAAGACATCTATTTTAAAAATACTAAATTAAAAATTAGCCTGTAGTACACTTTAACAGCGATGCTGCTTACTCAAAATTTGTTATCAGATGTTTTTGTGATTGCTTCCATCTTAAAGATAAAACATGATCTTTTGGATCATGATCGGGTCACCCACTAATGCTAGATCTCAAATATAAAAATACTCGAGGTCCCTGGACCCTGAGTGTCGTCTGCTCGCGGTTTGTGAATGGGAGCCATAGGTCACAGCAATGATGTCTCGAAGGTCACCAATGTCACCCCCCGCCGACCCCTCGTTTCCTCCACAAGTTTACATCATCATAGCCCTTATGGACCTCATACGGCATGCAATAACATTTTGACCACAGACACACAGATAACCAGACATACTACCAGAGTAAGCCCTATGTGCCTTCTCAATTCTTTGCAATGACACAAAATATATTATAAAGAGAACCATTATCTCATGCATGATTTCTCAAGGTTTAGTCTGTCAATCCATGCCCTCCATGCTTAAAGGTGGCATAACCTGATCACAACCTTGTCACCAGCTTTTACCCGGTCATCAAATATCAGACTTTGATATCACAACAAAGTCACATATTTTTCTGAGCCTCAATTTTATTGGAAGTAATGAGGTTCACACCAGCAGATTTTCTTTCCACATTTACATGTGAACATGTGCTGTTTTGTTACTTTTAAGTACTTTGTAACTCAATATTCAAATGAGAATGATCTGACATTTGGCACTAAGAACTTCTACCGGAAACTTCTTTTTATGTTCTCAAATTCTATCTTTCTTTCTGAACATAACAACCTTTGAAGTAGTAAAGAATGGTTTGAGATGCCCTGTACTTGTGAGACCCTTTGTAATCATATATTTTTAACTCCTTATATCACTTTACCTCATGTAAAATATAATCAACATGCATAATTCACAGAAATGGGGAGACAAATAATGCCTCCTGCTGTGGGCATTTGTCAACAATATATGATGTAGAATACTTCCAGTAAACTGAGAATACTGATTTTAGCTGTCTACATGGATATAAGGTTTTAGGCCACAGAAGGGTCATCGCGTTTCCTCGCTTTTTTGGAGACAAGAAATACCCGCATCAAAATTTCAAGATTTCCAAAATCATTTTTTTATTTCAAATATTGCCGTTTCACCAAGTTTAGCAATTGGGGTGGAAAACATTTTTGATAATTGGAGCAAAACAGGCTCTTTCTGCAGCCGACCTATCGGTAATCCGTTTGGCTTAAACAACCACATTTTAGGTCGCTAATGAATCTGATGAAAGAATGAAAAATGAAAAGTCCACCTCATCAACGCAGGAGAAAATAGTAACAAAAAGGCGAACTCGTATTTACTTGATGCGTAAAATAATGTCCCCGCCGAATTGTCGCGAATCACTAACATGAGAAAAATGCAACTCACAACACCCCCACCGTCCCCCAATCACCAAAGCAACCCCCACCCCTCCCAACACCTAGCAAACACCCCCCCGCCCTCCCCCCACCCACCCCTCCCCACCGCCCCCACTCCGCACACACCCCCATCCCCCATCCCCAACCCTCACCAACTCTATGCAACACCCACCCCCAGATCCTTCAAACACCCCCTCAACCACCCACCCCCACACGCCACCCCCAAACCCATAACAGAGAGACACACCTCCCCTTCCTTCCCCAACACCAAAACATCCCAACTCCCTCAACACCCGAAACCCCCTCCCCAACACCCCGCACAGCAATAACCCAACAACAATCAATTGCCTTCTCCCAAACACTCACCCCCACCCTCTCCCCAACACCACCTTCAACACAACATCCCCCCACACCCTGCACACCCACCCCCCCCAACACTCCCCGCAACACCCGCCCCTCCCAAACCCCAAACCCTCCCCGATGGCATGTAGTCTCATGTAGTCGAAGGACATCCCGGTTAAGAGATACGGCAATTATTTAATTAGCTCATATGCATAATACACCGATATATCACATACTTTCATATTGTAATCCCCTTGGCATAGGTAGTCTTATGTAGCGAAGGATTTGCATATCCAACGTTCCGTTTCAGAGATAGCGCATTATTCATATTTTATTAGCTCATCTGCATACCTCAGCCGCCTATATCACATACTTTTCAATATTGCAAAAAGATTGTGGCCAAAAACCCCATACTACAACAAGTCTAAATACTCATGCAGCGCAGGAAGTTTGAGTAATCCAAGTACTGTGTGAAAAATATAGCAATTTGCTGATTTTTTGATATTAATTAGCTCATTTGCAGACTCCAATTTGTCCAAAATAGCCCAAAATCAGAGTTGAGAACTCCTTCAGAACCGCTTCCTGCCACCAATGTACATCATGATAATAAAACGCCTACAGAACTCAGAAAACTTTACAAAGCCTTGCAGGAAAATGTTTCATGAATGTGCAAATTAGATACTTAATTAGCAATTTTATGCCAAATCTAATCTGTCAAGGACACTCAACCCGCTTTCTTTTCCACCAAGGTGGCATCATTGTCGCCCTTATGCGTTTACGGAACTCCAGATAATCGTGTACAACATGGGTTAACATTGTTTAATCACTGAGACGAACGAACGGACGCTGCTCAATTCATAGTGCCCGCGCCCGACTTCAGTATTCGGCGGGACAATAACTCGGAATTGACTTTCATGGGCCTTATCACACAATTAGCGCTTCAATTTGAGACTACAGGGTGTGATTTTGATGTGTTTAAATCAGTATTATTCCACTTGTGAGCTGGTTTTAAGAGGTCTAAAGATAACTTAATCATATTCTCAACCCGGTCCTTAAAGTTACGTAAGGAGATTTTTTGTACAAATTTCTCTCATTTTTCCACCTTGATCGGGGTCTTAGACCACCTACCAATAACGTGTCGAAGGTGTTATGAACAAACAAAACCAAAGAAAACCGGCAAACCAAACCTCGTTTTGGAACTTGCCTCCTATCGCAATCGTTCCATAGAAAGCCATGCTTGACTTTCCTGTTGTGCCCGACAGAAAGTATCTAATCTCTTATTACATAAAGACGGCATATCTGCTTATTCACTTCGGTGTGATCTAATACATGGGTAAATGAACATTCCAAATTGCAAAAAACCCGTTTGACAAACAATTGGGGGCGCTTCTTCCTTCTGGAAATCTCCTCACTCATTTCTCTTTAACAAGTTTTTTAAAATAGTCCGGCATATAACCTTGCACAACAGTCTGCACAAAATGGCTTTTAGGCAACATACACCTGATGATTCCAAATTTGATGCAGCTTTTGGCCGTCTTGAGCATTTTGAGATAGAGAAGGGGGTAAATTAACAGGGTAAATTTTATAAATGTTGTTTGCACATTGGGGTTAAAAGTTGTATAACCATGTTCATCTGGTTCTAAGATTAAAAAAGTATAGTTTCTATATCTACACATCCTTTTGTGTTTGCATACGACAGGCCAAAAACTGCTCAATGTCATCATGGGGTAATTTATAATGATACCGGTTTTGCTTTCAAACGGGTTTTAAAAAAAATTGTTTGTATGGGATTTACAACAGGAACTATACATTTAATAATCAGCTCAAAGGTATCTAACAGAGGCCAGAGGGCTGATCTCCATAGACCCACCCTGTGGGCCTTAACAATAGTCCCCCATAAATCCTTACTGTCAACAAATTTGCATCACATTATTTTTACATTCCTAAATTATAAAACAATTTGGGGATGGGCGCCCATTTTGAGAGGAATTTGTGCATTCAAATTTTCTACCACAGGGTGACATTGAACGATTTAAAAGCCTACTGCTGTGTTAAAAATGACCTATATATAGCCCACTATACACATTTTAATCCTTCAACCAGATTACAGTCCTACACATTTTAACACTGGTAAAATGTTTACATTTTTTACCCCGGTTTTAATTTAAAAAAAAAAACACTATTACAATTTTTGCAAAATAAATTCATTTATAAATGGTATAATGTTTATAAAGATCAAAGTGAAAGGATAATCAGAATTCAGGAAATCATAAAAAAAATAAAAAAAATAAAAAAAATAAAAAAAATAAAAACTTTTAAAAGTAATGTCTATGTACTACTCTGACCTCTTAAATGCACCCTGGCCGCTGACTTTTGGCAGACAAATATATAGGTCTTACGAAGTTCAACATGACTTACTAGCCAAAACATTTAATTGCACTTAAATAAAAAAAAAAGTTATTCTAAGGCAACATCCCGCACATCCCCTTTTATCCTGAATACCACACATACGCCCACACCAAGAGGATGTTACTCTGAGCTTATCACTATGAAATAAATCACATAAAACAATACATCGGTCCTTTGACTGCATGTGGTCTCCCTTCCATTGCAGTTTGTAAATGATAGGCCCTCACATGACCATTGACTTGACCTGTGAACCTTTGACCCACATCAACCAAACGAGGGATCCAATGGTTGCACCTATGACTCAAGTTTGGTTACAATTGAGCTTAACTTTTCGATTTAGGTCATTTTACATTTTCAGTCCTATCTTACAACTTGACATTTGACTCTTGGTAGGTGGACCTGGACCTCATCAAGCAAATGACGGATCCCATGTTTGTCTATGACTTACGTTTGGTTTATCCTCAAAGTTGCAGTATTACAGGCAAATGCTTAACCCAATTTCACAACAGACTACAACAACAGTGAACAAAAGTTGATCCCTACTTGCTTCCGCGCCTTAGAAGGTGACACAAAAACCGAATGGAATCTGAAATGATAATGCTTAAATTTTAGTAGTAATTCAGTGATCATTTCAGGTTGGAATTCGTGAGCTTCAGTGTGATTATACTCTTTATCAAATACCCTCTTCAAAATAGGCCGGACTTTACGTGTGAATGTGTAACTTGCTGTGCGTCGAGCAGCTACGCCACGCCTCGTGTGGATGTTGCGTACGTACTTCTTGTAAAAGGTTATTTGATAAACAGTATAGTGGAATGTCTTTTGATTAGTGCTCACATAGCTGACCCAACTAGAAACAAAAAATCAATGAAATACATGTATGCCTACCACTGATATCCTGTGTTATTCAATTCAGTGTTCATTTCAATTTCAGTAATATTTCTCAGTGTATGAAACATACAAAATTACCTCACACCGACCCAGATTACCATTTGATGTTATTTTCTTAACCCCACTTAAATCATCCTTCATTTAGTCATGTACGCTATGTGCATCAAAACATATCTCGCCATGATCCGCATGCAATAATGGAGAAAGTCAACCAAGGAGACATATAACCCTTTCCATTCTGCAAAGTCTAACAATACTTTATTCATGTCTATCATTTTACACAATAAAGCACATGGTATAGCATAGCTTTGAAGGGCACACTGTAATAAGAGCCCTGATAAATTACTACTATTTAGATAATTGCAGTCACAACACCTAATACTGTTTATTACAAAAAAATATAACTTTTCTTGCCTAAAAAATGAGGCCAAAAAAAAAGAAAAATTAAAAATAAAAAACATTTAAAATATTTGCAAAATAGATAACGTACAAAGTATTTTCAAGTGATAACTCTTATTGTTGGTATATTAACATTTTTTTGGATATTGGAAGACTTTTTTGGACATCTTATCAACTTGTTTTTATTACGTGTTATTATAATGTTTGAGGGTATCACAAAAAAACAAAGTAGAAGAACAAAGAAATCGAGAACCTGGATTCCGGCTGCCACTACACTATGATGGAATGCACATTTGGCAGTAGATAAAGTGTTTAGAATCTTTGGAAATTATAGACTAGAAATCTAAGCCCATATATAATGAACCTGAAACAAATTGCAACAGAAGGTTTTTTGGTGGAATAATATTCGTTACATCACCCTCTGAGACTTATCTCCAATCGTCCAAAATCGGACACTGGAAGTGGCTAATTAGACACATAAAATCCAAAATGGCCGCCAAAGGCAACTTTGAGGCCCTGTATCTCCTAAATGGTTGGTTTTAGACCCCACAAATATGTTATTAGTAGATACACATATGACAACCAAAGCACTCAAAACTAAAGCTGTTCACAACGCACCCCAAACACTATGACGTGTCCTAATGACTGTCTTGACCTAACCACACAAAATGACGTATATATGTATTATAATGAATATTACGTCATCGGGAGTTTAAGTAGTTTAAACAGCTTGTTCCACCAGGTTGTACACATCAGTGACCACATAAACGCATGGATCTACCTTTAGAGTTGATTACTATGGGTAGATCTACCTGGGTGGAGTCTACTGTAAGTGGGTCTACTTTGGGCGGATCTACTGTAGGGGGTGGATCTACTGTAGCGGATCTACTGGAAGCGGATCTACTGCGGGCGGATCTACTGCAGGTGGATCTACTGTGGCAGATATATCATGGGAGGATCTACTGTGAACGGATCTAACTAAAGGTGATCTACTTTTAATCGGATGAAACGGTCCAGACATGAATATTTAATTGAATGATTGACTGAAAAGATACAAAACCATAAGCACATGAAGAAACACTATAAAGGTAAACCTTCAGTAGAAATGACATGGTGTAGTGGAAAAAACAGGAATCCCATGCGTGTCAACCCAAAGTGCTATTTGGGAGCTGTTCTTGAAAATTACAGTCTAAGTAGGGCTGGTATCGGCAAGCATTTTCATTGTCGACAACCTCCAAAAGCGAACGACCGAAATCGATACTGTCGACAACAGGGTGCAAAGTTTAGCTTAGGCCTATGGTGATTCATCACCTGTTTCGGCTCTGTAAAGTAGCGTCACCTTTTTCAAAATTTTAGACAGTTGTACATCAAATAGTATTAAAACGTTATGGAGATTCTAAACTTTGCAACGAACTAGACATGTACGCTAGCTATGCTACTGACCAATTGAGTAAACATCATATGGCCAGCTCTTAGTGGGGCTGTTCATGCGTTTCGTCTGCAATTTCAAGTACCACGCATCAATTTTAGCTAAAGGAAGGCCGACTCAGAGATTTCCCGATTAGGGCGCACTCAATTTTCAAACCAATCATGTTTTATTGCATATACATAAATTTTTTATATGGACAAGCATTATTATGCTTGTCCACATACTATAATCACTATGTGCAATAACTATAGCTCAATCGAGCTTCATATAGAAGAACAGGCCGTACCCCCTGGGACAGGCGCGTAGGGGCGGAGGGGGCGCGCCCTCCCGGATCTGCAAAATCTTGCAATCAGCCACTTTGGACAAGTTGAGCCTTTCAGCCCCCGGTAACTTTGACGTTTTTCAATTCCTCGATCCGCTCCTGTAAAATCCACAACCTTGTTATAAAATTCCGGATCCGGAACTTTTGGTACACACGTTATCCTATGACACTGTTTTATATCAATGCATAAATGTTTACGGCATGAACGAAACATCCCATTCATTCTTTAACTTTGGAATTAAGCATTTTAGGTTGCTATCTTTATTCTAGTTGTCTATTTTTTTATTTCTATGTCAATGTTATATTTCGAAATCTCTGAGTCAGCCTTTAAACCTTTATAACTTCCAACTACACATCTAGTCATATGAAAGTAAACATTTTTCTGAAAGGAAACTTGTCATCTTTCCGAATATGTTTCAAAATTGCAGTAGTGCTAAGTCTTAATTCAGTTTTTCTTGATAAAAAATACCGATGAAAAAGTAGACAAGTGGTATCCTTATGATTTTGGGGCAACTGGTAACGTAAATGGCATCAAAAAGATGCATATATTGCATAAGTTCCTTAAGACGCTTAACAATTTTGCAAGTATCTTCTGCTGAAGCACAATCAAGTATTTGCAATAAATGACTAACCATTCATATGTAACATTATAGGGTTATAACCCGTGTGAAAAATTGTTTACTGTATGACACGTAAATTTCAGTGTCGCATGGCTCAATTGGCCGGTCACATTTAAAAAAGCATCAACAAGTCATCTATGAAAGAGAATAACACCACTGTTTATTGTGTCCCATTGTATCTCAATCCAACTTGGTTAATTAATCAACTTTTTATTACATTTTCTTTAGAGTCCCACAAAATCTTATGGTCTCTAATTAAAGGGCAGTTAATTATTTAATCATATATATAATTCAAATAATGTGATTGTTAATATAAGAAAACAATAGCTGAAGCTTCATATTCTCTCCCATGTATTTCACATGGTAATGTGTCCCAATCGCCGTGTCCAATTGCTCCATCCTCCACCTTCGTTTACTCAATAGTCTTAATTTAACTATTAAAGTCTGATCAAGATAAATTTGGTATCACTTAAAGCTCATAAACTTTAAAATGAGTGCTTACTTGGAACATTAAACAGCCCCACCCTAGAGCAGGCCCCACTTCAAGACATATGGCCATATAAAACTTACGCTGCATGCTGAGAGGAGTGAAATACCATGATTCAAATCTCATATAAAATTTTTTTCTGGTATTTTTTATTGTTTTCCGTTTTTTGTCACATATTTGATATACAACAGGCTTGGTACAGGGGGTCCGCGAATCTTAGTACCCATCGTACCCAATGGTGTTTTTTTTTTTCATAAAAAATCCAATAACATTAGGTCAGCTGTTTATTGTCCAACTTATTATACGTAAAACCTTTCATAAAATTGGAAATCGTGAAAATCGGACTAACCAAAGTGATAATATATCAATTGTGTGAGAGTGCTGTTCATCCGTTGGCAAAGTGAAAAAAAATGCCTGTGTGTGTTTATCCCTCGACTTACACCCAAGCCTTTTTGCATCACATTATCCTCTTTTGGAAAGCTATTATAAGCACTTGATATACTTTTGATTTTGGTACCAATAGATTAGCTATGGTCCTTCTCTTTCCTTATACCAAGATAAGTACCCGCATAGCCCTTTGGTGGCGTCAAAGTGACGTCATAAAGACCATTAGGCATGCAATATTGTCAATTTCAGAAAACACAAGTCGCAATAGCGAAAATTCAATTTGCACCAAAATATAGGACTATCAGATTTTAAGCTAGTTTTGGCTCTAATCATGGCAAAAGACAGCTTGTATATACTACATAGGGTTTTAGTGCTTTACTCTGGAGAAAAGTACCAAAAGAGAATAGGCTAATGCTTGTGTGGCAACCACTGGGCTTTACTGTCTAGCGAGGGTCGTACTGGGCAATTAGTACTCATTTGGTATCGAAGGAAAAAGGAGGCCCCCAGCT
>JAMKCH010046283.1:0-11188 GCA_023653785.1 Ophioderma brevispina | reverse complement strand
ATAGTGAATAAATATAGTGATTCTTATCATCGGCCACACCTGAGTCCATTCACAATTAAAAGGCTTTGTGACATATTGTAGCTTTACAATAAAATGTGTTTCACAGAGAGTTATATGTGAATTTTTTTTACACAGCAGGAGAATCCAAACATCGCTGTTGTTGGTTGAGTTAAGCCATTTATATGGATCGATATCAATTCACAAAATTTAATTTTTTAAAATTTTTTTTTAATCAAAATGTCAAGAGGTCCTCTCTATGGGACACCATTGGGAAAAAGAGGGAAGTCCTACAAACAGAACAAACAATTGCAGAAGTCAGAAATTACGGGCACATATCTTTACCATGCATGCCCCACTTAACACAAAATGCTGACTGAAAAATCTATAGTCTGTCACTCTAAAATGGAACTTGAATGCCGATAGTGTACAATGCAGGGCTGGCAAAAAAATGCCACAATTTCCCGGCGACACAATCAAAATTTCCCTTCAAGATTGCTAAATTCCCTTCAATTCTTATGTATTTTCTTTATTACATGACTACAATTCCCTCCAAATAGTAAGATTTCCCTGCAACCCAGGTTCCCAAGTTCCACACTTTTCCAGACCTGGATGTACCTTGAGGTAACATGGAAGGAGAATTAAGGACACCAAGGTATGATGCACTCCAAGGTGAACATACATGTACCATGCAAGGGGAGTATTAGACCAACATTTTATATTAATACAATTCAAGCGAACAAAAAGATGGACGTCAAATTCCACCAAGTCACACAGAACAGAATATTCTTCCTAAGAGAGTGCCGACATGGCCAATGATAAAGATAAAATGAGTTGCTATTGCAGTGGCATGATACATCTCATGTAGTAACCACATCGTGTATTTTGCCACAATTGGAACAGCCTCCTCTGACTGTATGTTTTAGACTACAAATGGCAATTTGAGTTGTGTTCCAGCCATACTCACTGAACAGGTAATGATCTTAATTAAATCTATTCACTATGATGATGTGGAACATGGTCACTGCTACTGCACATAGGAGATCTAAGGTTTCCGTGCAGAAGAAGTGGGGCTACTGAACAGTCAGGACATGATGGTCTGGAGAAGCAGCACCACAGAACCATGGCACATCTTTGTCTGCCCACATGTTGCCGCAACAATCACAGACAAGGACCTTGTGGAAGTCAGTTAAAGAGCCCAGGACTTGTTCCATCTCTGGCTAGATCTAATGAGAACAAGAGCAGATATCAGTAGCTTTCCACAATGCATTGCTCAATGGAGGTTTTTGGACAGGTATTGATGGAATTTTCAGAGATGAAACATGGCTAAATGAACAGTATGATTACAAACTGCATTTTAAAGAAGTTTCTCATCTGTATAATGATTCACATGACTACATGTACAAAAATCGTCCATTGGAATCCAATGCATTGTGGGAAGCTATGAATTCGTTCTCTTATTGAGAACCACTGTGTTTGGAACGGTGAGAGATAGGATGATCAAGTCATGATATACTTGAGGTAAACATGCTTTGTAGTAACTACATGGGTATTTTGCCATGTAACTAACCAATAGTTCCTCTGAAAATTTTGATGATACAACTGAGCAAAAGAATGGTCATATCTTCCACCAGTACACACACTGAACAGGAAACACTAAAGTCTTTTCACCATAGGATGGATACATGCACCACTAATACAAAGACACTATCAGTGATTTGGAAAAATATTTGAACTTTGCAGGAAGGAATAGCTCAAAGTGAAGGATAGTCTGTAGAATTCTCATAAGTTACCTTGTACAGCTGTATTAATTCACAGAAAAGGAAGAAGAAAAAGGCAGTTGTTCCAAGATACGATTCCCCATTCCAATTACGTGTTGTAGTAATTGTGCCGTTTTACGGACAGTAATGACTAAAATCTCGTGATTCTGTCCATATTAGGTTGGCGTCTGGTCTTATCCTTTGCAGGGTATGTTAGGATACCTGTACTTGTTCCATTAAAACAAAAATCTGATTTTTGATGATTTTTTCGATTTGCGGATTAGCCATATATCACTGATAGTTCCTTGAACCACTAACAAGAGACAATTGTACTAATAAATGTCAAGTGAATATTACTATTGCAACCACAAAATCCTCTGAGCTAAAAGGTCACATTTTAAATCCATAACAGTGTATAGTACCTGAGCCCCAATCTATTTAACTTACAAGAGGGGAAATTGAATTCATACACTTTATCTTCCTGAGACACAGGCCTTCAGTTGCCATTTATCATTCAAGGTAGTTGTACTTGTACTGACAAGCACTCACAAGACTTCACAATACACGGCTCAATGTGTGTTGGATCGCTATGCAGGTTCTCTTTAATTGGTTTGAAATTAGCTTCACTTTGTACTGAGTGGTTGTTCAAAGAAACCTGCTTTGTTGAGAGAATTCACTGAATCCGCGAGCTAGTTGCTTGAAAAGTCATGGTCTGAATCCCTTACAAGATACTGTTTGGTGTTAAATATGCAATTAGATTCAGAGTGAAAAATGGAAAGCTTTTTGAGGAACAAGGTTTACAGGATACGTGCTTCAACTGGGGGTTCTTATGATGATCATGAATGAATTATACATCAACTGCGGCATTGGTCTTAAGAACTGCAGGAGAAAGCAGAAAAAGGGGTCTTAAAGTGCACTGAGGAGATGTTTTTTTAGGATACGAAGTGCTCTCAAATTGCACCAGGATCCGATTGTAGACCACCTACCAAGACCGTTTTAAGGTTTATTGGGACAAACAAGTACAAAAGAAAACCGCAACAATGTTTTGACAACTGAGCCTGACTAGCGTAATTGTTCCCCATAGAACACAGTGTCTTTGACTTTCTGTCGAGCCCGACAGAAAGTACTAAATCCATTCTATAGTATTACATTAAGACGGCATATTCGGATAATTCACTTCAGGCGTGATCTAATACATTGGTAAGGCATCAAAAAAAACCGGGGGGGTAGGGTTCGAGATAAAATTGGGGGCGATTTTCCTGGAAATCTCCTTTATGTATCTTTAAGCCCCTTCCCCATGGCATTACTGTCAGTTCCTCCAGATTTTAAGACTGCCAATTTTCAGTCATTTGATAGTATTCCCTATGATATCTGTTTTGCTACAAAAATGACAAATTTGTAATCATATATTAGGGCAGCCTATAGTAGTAATATTATACCAGGGGAATTGCCAATGAGTGTTAACTAGCACAAAACACTGCCTGTATTTATAGATATAGCCCTTTTATGAATGAAGGGGAACTTTGGAAATGTTTCGCCAAGATCTTGTCTCACCAAAACCTTAAGATGAAAGGTTTGTGCTTATTCCTTTCAGGGGCCAGGGGCCAAACTCCTTGAAGGAATTTGCCCCATTTGAACACAGAGTGAAGTGATTACAGGGTACAGCACAGTACCACACAATGCAATCTGCAAAATCACTAGGCATGAGTGGCCAGCAAACAAACACAGCATATACAGCTTTGTGTTTGGGTTGCTGAATAGTTGTAGAAAAGAGAGATTATTTATAGCAATGACTTCAAGATCATGCCATTGTAATTGACAAACAAAATCTACTATTGGGAAATTGTAATTGGTTCTGTGATATATGGTGTTCACTGCCATGGGTTACAATTGTGGAGATTAAGTTAACATGAATAAAGAGATAGTACTAGAACATTCAATAATAACATTGACTATGTAATGCACTCATTTAGATCTTGATCAAATTGAAAACATTTGAAAGATTTTGAAGAAATTAAAGTTGACAGTTCTGAGAGCAGACCTACTTGAGTTCAAGTTTACTACCTGTTAATAAGCCTATACTAGTAACCCCAATAATGCCAAAATTTAAAACTGCCATTTCATTTAACGCAACAACCTGGTTGTTGTATTGGAAAATGGTCGTAGAACAGCATTTTTCTAGAGATAAGTTGTCAACTCTTTCACCCAGACGTTCCCAAGTCTCCAACAACATAGGAGTGACACATATACAACCATGGGGGAAGCTAGTTGGTGGTTGGGCCGAGGTCTGGATAGGTTTATTAATGCTACAAACCAAAACCCCACACAGACACAAAACATGCAGAATATACTTGAAGAATTTAGCAATAACAATTATTAAATGAAGTTCATACATGCCTTAGTATAACAAAACTTACCCCGCTTGTCAGCCCCACTAAAATCAACAAGGCAGTTCTCGAACCACTAGTGTCACCTGCTTTGGTGATCCGCCTTTCCTTTACTCTCTAAACAAGTTGGCCTCTAATGACCTTTGACCTTAGCATGTGACCTTTAACACTACTATGACATACGCAAGTTTCTATGATGCATATGGCTCGAAAGAATGCTTATTTCACGGGAAGGAGATTCCGATTTGTAAAATTTTCTGCACAGCCAGAGGTTCATATTAGTTTGTTATCACAAGTTTCAATCAACTCAGATTTCCCGCAAGTCATGTGCATTTCCCGGGAAGGAGATTCCCGAATTCCCCACTTCTTCGAGCCATTCGTGCACCTGTGACCCAAGTCTGATGGCAATTGGAATTAAGGTGTCCAAGCATGAGCAATTTGAAAAAGGTTAACCGAAACTTGGTGATCATGAAAATTGCTGGAGACCCATAACCCACCTAGCACATATGCCCAGACCGAAAGAAGACCTAATTCCCAGAGGCGTAAAGCAATCTCAGGAACAATGCCGTGCACAGCATCCAGCATTTGGATCAACATCCCAGCTTAAATTGAACCCTAAGGTCCGTATGCACAAAAGTTAGACCTGGTCTAAGTGTAACTTAGTCCCACCAGAAAAGACATTTTCCTTAGCGTTGACATGAAATATTTTGTATTTATTTTTGAAACTTGCATTTTAATCTTTAAAATTTGCTATTTAATTTACAAAGAAAATGTAAATAACTGTCAATTTTGGACAAACCTAGTTTTGACGTAGACCAGGTCTAACTTTAAAGACTTTTTGTGCATATGGACTAGGAAGGAGGGAGGGAAATTTTTTTCACATATATCTGTTATGCATCTCAAATGAATTATGACCGCAAAAAAGTGGCGGCAACAACTCCCCAATGCGGGAACACAAGATGAGCACTGATCCACTGAGAGAGTTTTGTACACACCTGTCTTACCCCAACTATAACAAAGACAAACTGACCAGCATAATTGGTGCTTCATGGAGCCAAGTCACGCTTGCTTTAACACAAAGATAATTTTGGAGCAAGTTCAAGCAAAAGCAGTAAATTCTCGACAAAATTTTAGATGAAATCATTGCCATCTGGAGTGGATATCACAAAGACTTGCAATGCATCATTGACCCATCTTAACTTGAATGGTTTATAAGTAATAGGGATTAATGTTAGGCTGCTTATGATGGGTCTACAATGTGTGGATATCTTTGTGAAATCAACCCATGATCAATTTTAAGAACTAGCTTGAGAAATGATAACAATAACATTTACTATATGATATGTGCATGCAGAATTGCATACATGTATATACTGTATATTCTGATATTTTAAGTGGTTTTATTTTTGAGAATCATCACAGCAACAAATATAAAGATAATAAATTTATTAGTGCCAAAAGTGTTCAGTTATACCAGGGGTGTCCAACCTGTGGCCTGCGGGCCATTTGCGGCCCACTAAGAGCTCTCATGCGGCCCGCGAGGTACTTCCCAAAAAATTAAAATGCATAAATATCTTAAATAATAGATTTAAAAAAGATGTAATTTGAATTAGTTCAATTTCCTCAATCTGAAACTGAACTTTTTAAACATTGTTGGAAAATTTGTTCCTATTTCATCAATCTGAAAACAACATTTTCTAAACATTGTGGGAAAATTAATCCAATTTCCTAAGAATGAAGCCAAATTATTTCAAAATTTGCTAAAAAGAATCAACAAAAATGGAAAATTTGTGTTAAATTTGACCCAAAATCTGCATCTCTGGTATTGCTATGGGCCCCTTTGTCAGCAAATATTGGTATCGATATTGGTCCTACTTCCAGACTTTTGTAGGTATGTCATAAACCAAACTAGAGAGCCCCGATTACTTGTTTGCGGCCCGCAGTAGTCGTGGATTCAACCAATGCGGCCCCTGCGTCAAAAAGGTTGGACACCCCTGAGTTATACTTTGTAAAGATTCCACAAAAATAACCAACTCACAACTTCCAAAAGCTTGAAAAAAAAACATTTTAAAACTTTGTACGCCAAAATATCAGCTTATACAGTAAATCGCAAGCTAACTTTAGATGTAGCAAAACCGTAGGTGGAAAATATGAAACCATTTGACTCAATGCTACAAACATTCAAATTGAAAGCAGAGGGAGTTTTGAATCAATCCCATAATGCATTGCAAAATGCCTATACTGTACTATACTAAATACATGTCAGTACTTTGGGATAAATATTCAAGAAGTTAAAGAACCCCAAGACATTTCATGATCATGCTAAAAATTCCCAAAGTACTAGTGCTTTGTGGGCTAAAATGAGTGTAGAAGTCAGGATTTTTATGTGTTAAGAATAGAATTTTTGTGTGATCACATGACCTTAGTATGGTGAAATTTCCCAAAACTGGTGCATTGTGGGATTGACTCAAAATACTCTCTGAATTGAAGGCGATCAACAATTTACCTTCTGTCAAGTGGTGAGATTAGTTGGCACAGAAAAGAGAGAAAGAAACAAATATTATGATTGATTAGTAAATATGAAAGGTTGGTGTCGTACAGAATTCTTAAAGAATTTTTGATGTAATTTATTGAATTTGGTTTTAAAGTGTCACCATGTTTATCATGTGGGGGTTGACACAAAAACACTTGTAAGGCAAAATAAGTATTTCTCAAAGCCTTTAAGGGTTACAAAATCTAATGCACAATATTCTATCCAATTCATTAAAGGCACTGTCAGTGATCCGATCGAAAGATTCAAAATATTTGAAATTTGCAGGAATAAAACTGAGGAATAAGTCTCTAGAATTCTTTTTTCCTCAAAGAAAAGTTGACAGAAAAGGAAGCAAACTGCAGTGTTCAAAGATATGAATCTCCATTCAATTATGTGTTGTAGTAAGTGTCTGTACGGAGGGCAATGACTAAAATATCCGATTTTATCGTTATTAGGTTGCTTTTGGTCTTATCACTTGTAGGGTACGTTAGGACACCCGTACTTGTTACAAACATGCAAAAATCACAATTTTGATGATTTTTTCGAGTTTCTGATTCAGAAAATCACAAATAGTGCCTTTAAAGGGTCTGGAGCCAGATAGAACAGCCTACACAATATTTTTATATGTTAATATGGTGACTTACTTGTGGTAGTCTTTGACGCAGTATATCTTATGGTCAACATCAATGGTAAAAGGAACACCGTCCAAGCAGTGATTGCAGACCACACATCGGAAACATCCAGGGTGATACGACTGCCCCATAGCTTGAAGTATCTGAGGAAATGAATAAGTATAGTTGGAACTAGTAACGTACATGTATAACAATTTTAAAGATTACTACCTGTGTTTATTTATTATTTTGTCAGTTCTTTCACCATGTAATGTTAATGGGTATAATCGCTGCCAGAATTTCTCAGGCAAAATTGCAGTGCACGCAGCGTGATGTGAGCCAACCCGGAAGCACAAATAAGTTCTTGACAAGCGTCACGTCACACGATTTGTAATTGGTCGGGTGCCTATACTGCGATTTAATTTGCATGATACATTGCGTGCGTACGGCTTGCCTGAGAAATTCTGACAGCGATTATAGTTGTCCAAAATATTCCACATGGGCAATTGTTCATAAGGCCTAAAATCTTTGTTTTTTGTAACAGAAGAAAAATATTAGGGTCAGTCGGCAAACAAACTTTTTTTCCTATATACATATAGTGTAGATATTATCTTCAAACACTCACTTCTCAAAATTAAATTTTTACTCACTTGTTAGTAAAATGAGTTGCAACAAAAAAATATATGTTCAACTCCTTAGGAAAGGAGTGATGTAGAATCAGACAACACATTACATTCAAGCCTATATTCTTTGCTCTCATGAAATCCTACATCAAAACTGTCACATTAGAATGAAATGTCAAGCTTTGTAACACATAACACAAAAACATCAATTTTTTAACACCATTATGCTCCCTCTATTGATCCGACACACAGACGGTTCTGACAGACGAAACTATTGGGCAGCACTAGTGCACAGATACTATATGGATTAATTGGAAATTTTTTATTCCACATGAAGAGGTTTCAATAGTCCAATGTGTATTTTTATAACAGATACAGTATGGAGGTCAAAATCAATCATAATTCTGAAATCCTTTAATTCAATGACATAATGCTTAAGTTTAACAGACTATGAAGGCTTACTACTAATTTTGAGAAAAACATGCTGCATGCACTGTGGTATTTTTCATGACACAATATATAGGAAAACACATCTTTCAAGCTACCGATATGCCATCATTTACATTCAACAAACATGTTGGTTTCACACAGAAATCAAGGAAGTTTTCAGAATTACATTTCCTAAATCAACAAGATTTTCAGATTTGTTTGCAAGAATGTACCACAAAATCATTAATTAAAGGTAACCTCCCTGAGAAATTTGTGAGAATCTCTCTGAATCAGCAACTTTTGAAATTTTCACATGATTATGATAATATTTTGCAGGACCTGCCAGCACATAACTTCTCGCATAATCCATTTGATTTATATACAATGAGAAAAATATTCAGTAAAAAGAACCTTTTTGTCATATACATACTTAAGTGTACAGGGGTCATATTTGGTGGGAATTAAATTATCATAAAAGGTTTACAACAACTGACATCAAATTCCTTATCACAAAGGTGACCTGCACTAGTTTGTGAATATTAATATCTTTATTATGGCAGAAGTATTTACCCTTTTGAAACCCAGGCATTGAGTTGCTTTGGAATTATTCATTTGGTAGCTAAGCTACAATCATTCAAAGTAGCAGAGTCCCAAAATAAATCAGCATGCATATGGTACAGCAATACATGTACAGACTGCACACCAAAAGCCAATTTTGATGATTTGATCTAGGCCAGTTGCAAAAGGTCCCATGGCCCATACACTTCCTTGTTCAGTACATATTATTTACCATCATTTTATTTTGAACCAATCCCATAATCAGAGATGTAATAATAGAGGAGTAATCCCATTTCCTGAAAATCCAAAATTTGAACCGATGGTAAGGCCAAATTTTTGCGTAGCATTCCAAGAAGCTCCATGGAACATATTTTCTTACAAAATTTTAGGATACAAGACCCCCTCCTCTAAAATAAATTGGTACTTAAAACTTTGTGGTTCCGTTGCAGTTATGTGACCTTTGACCTTGACATGTAACCTTTGACCTCATAAACAAATGAGGGCTTTCGTGTAATATCCATAACTATGTTTGGTTCCAATTGAACTTCAACTTTTTCAATTTTTAGACTATCTTACAACTTGACCTCACATGACCTTTGTATATGACCTTTCACTTCATCAATAAATGCGGGATCCTACGTTGCACCTATGACTCAAGTTTGGTTTCAATCCATTGAAGTATGTGGATATTAAAGGCAAATGTTAACCCTTTTTCACAACAACAGACTACATCAGGACTGTCTTAAAGGTGCAACAACAGATTTTGGGGCATCCATATATTTTGTCCTATGTAGTGATTTCATATAGATATGACCCCAATAGATTTCTTATTATCTCGTATTTAACTACAGAAATGCCTTGAAAGTGAAAACAATGGCGATTTTCATTTCCTTAATTTCAATATAAAACAGAATTTGCAACTGTACAAAATTAAAAATTTCACAATTTTTGAACCAAAGAAATACTTCTCAGCTTAATGCTTTCACATGGGGATATTTTTGATGGAAAGCTTTACATTAGTGCAAAAATCCAGAATTTTCACATTTTTTTAGGGACACCTGTTATGTAAGATCTCTCATTGTACCTTTAAGTTTAAGGCAGGTGACACAACAATGACATACAATAACACCGCATTCCATTTGGCGTACAACCTAAATATTTCTTAATGTTGAGTTTTATGGTTGTATTTGTTTTTATTGGAGGTTAAGCATGTCTGAAATAATAATTACTAGGCTGTCGTCTGGGTTTCGCGATTACTGGGGTTTCTGGTCTCCCAGTGCCACCTTCTACGTGGGCCCAGGGGCCCAAAAAGTAGATACTCTGCAAGTCCTTTCGAAGAAGGGACCCTGCAAATTTCATGGTTGGGCGATGTCTTAGTGCAGACAAGTAGCTCCGGACACACAGACTCACACACAGATTATTAAAATCTGGGATCACTAATTTTAATAATCTTCTATTATAAACTCAAAAGCGCACTCTTTGATTGGTTCTGCAATAAAGGGTCGCGATTTTGCCCAAATGGGTGATGCAAAGCGCATTCTTTTCAGCGCGTGACATTACCAATGTTGGGGGCATACGCTAACATTAACACAAACAAGACAAAGCGAGTGCTGTAAAGATGTAAACAACCAAATTTAAATGTACACAATCACATCAGGTTTACGCAGACAAAATTTTGCAAAAAATTTAAAGAACAAAAATCAATCTTACAGTGTCCATAATGAGATGTCCACACACAGCACATTTCTCTGCAGTCTGTTGGAAGCCAGAATACTGGAAATAAAACAACAAAAGAAACCATAGCTTTAACGAAACTAATTACACAACGACAATGAACATTGGTTACCCCAAGGTCAGGTATTCCATACACTGTTTACCTTACACAATGTATCAAGGCACCAAAATAATCTTGTTCTTTTATATTGTAAACAAAGTTCACTTCGCAAGCAGGTAATTTTCACAAATCGTGATTGCAGAAAGTTCCCATTTTAATTGCAGTTTTTAAGGTGCATGGAAATTTTAGATTTCTCATCAGCACATAACGTCCCGTTAGTTTTTTTCAGCCAAGCTTTTACCAAATTTCAAATATTTGGAGTTTCTAATATGTGGAGTAAGGAAAAATAGAAAACAGAAGTTGTGTGTACAAATTCTCATTTCTCAACATATGACCTCCAATATTTTGCAATAGTTTAGATGTCCATGAAAATGCAATGTAAAGCAAAACACTTGACACTATTGAAGCTCAAAATCCTTTTGCTAGAAAACTGTAGAGTCAAAACAATTTGCAGTA
>JAMKCH010046282.1:0-12158 GCA_023653785.1 Ophioderma brevispina | reverse complement strand
TGAATTCCAGGAATTTTTGCATGCTGAATTTTAATATTTTCTGGGTCATTTCTTGAGTATACCATTTTTTTGGCGAGCTAGTGAAGGCCAAAATTAGGGTTGACGGTGCAGTTTTTAGTGTCATTTTAGTGATCGTGATATTCGGCGGGGACATTCTTTTAAAATTTAACCCGCATCGCGTAAATACGAGTTCGCTTGTTATGATTCCAACGCGGTGGAATAGGAGCTTCACAGCTCTAGCCCATTCGGTTTCGTAATATCTCGTCGTTAGGGCCTACCACCGCGGAATCGGCATTGCCGAAATCCTGCGAGCTGTCGTGGAAGGGCTTCCCCCAACGTTTTCGTGGTGTAACTACATAAACGTACAAACTCCTCAATAGAACGTTGCGAGGGCCTCCTGCATAAACAACACTAAAACTCTACTTCACTATATCATAACGTCCCTATCCGGTGCCGACTGTGACTCTCCGCCTCGAGGCTTCCGTTGTCAGGTGAGCCTCTGTGTCCCCGATGTTATATGGTTAATGCCTTTAGGAGAGGTCTTTACATTATGTTTCTTATGTTTAGTGTAGGTCTCTCCTTCTCTCTCCTCGCCTTTGGCTGCAAATTCTGTTGACTGCTTGAATATCATGCTCCACACCCCTCCGAACGTGAGTGTTATTCTGGTGTTGATTGAAAATATTCCATTCAACGGGGGTTAATGCAATGTTTCAGTTCCCCCATGTTTCAGTCACATTGGTGTAAATAAGGAATCAGTTCAGTGTAATGATTTATTCAAAAACACTTATTTTTATTATTTTAGTCAAAAACACATTATGGCCTGATTTCCTTTCCAATGTTGACTTTCCTTCCCCCGCGTCAGCAGGCCCCCCCACAGCTCATATATGTACAACGCGTCCCTGTGGGCTTGAGCCAAAAAGGAATTAAGGAAGAGCTAAGGTCGAAAGGGTGTGACCTGTGGTCACTGGTCGAGCCATTTCTCTTTTTAAGGGTGTTTATTTGGTAATTTGGGGCATTCCACTTCTCAGAAGGGAAATGCATATGTTTCGTCAACTTGGAAGGAAATCAGGTTTCAGTAGTATTATTTATAAAACATAACGTGTTTTTGAATAATAACCGCATGATAGAGTGGTCTGGGTTTGAATACCACTCTTTTTTTCAGGCTTAAAGGGAAGTTCAAAAGGGTCAGAAAAACAGATAGCTGACCTTTGAGATTAGTGAGGAGACCAGCTCCTGATCAACAAATGGGAGTCAAGTAACAAACACCAGTGGCGCCTTATACCTCTACTGGGATATTAGTATAAGCCATCACCCTATAATTCAAATAGACAAAAAAAATATCATTTCAAGAAATACATTATAGTCCCAAACACCAGTACAGAATCAATTATGTGGATAATAAAGGATCAAACAAGTACAAAAGAAGGAAATTCAGCTAATTACAGGCATGGCGGCCAAGCCTCATTCATTATATCAAGCCACCTCACTCACCAAAAATGGCAAAAGAAATTACAACAATACTGAATGCAAACCAAAACAATTTGGTGCATTGATGTGGGTCGGTCCATGGGTTTTTCCAGTTACACTACGACATATCCTCGTCATTAATCATACCAAAAAATTCAGAAATACCTTCCAGTGGTAGTTGATTCTTCAACTCCAACGGTTTGATAAGAAAATATTCCCTTGACATCTATAAAAATTCAGACTTTTTCGTCAAGATTTCGTCCTTTTACATGTAAATCAATGGCGACGTCTGAAAGTTGTGATTTCTTGGCCGCCCATCCCCGTGCTAATTATATCCTTTTATACCCAATATGCTGTTCTTAATAACTTAGTTAAATGTCGTGTTGTACCTTGTCTTTGCAGGCCAACGCCAGAAGAACAAGCTGAATGGATTCTAACGATCTGCAGCGCTTCCTTAGTGACTTCCGAGATCTGATGGGTTGGATTAAATGGCAATGAAATTGGTATGCAGTGACGAGCTGGCTAAAGATGTGACTGGAGCCGAGGCATTGCTGGAACGTCACCAGGTATGGTTATGCCATCTTGCACTTGCACTTTGGGGTAGTTTATTTTAGTCCCTCCAATACTGACTAGAATCAGTGAAATTTTTGTTCCCCCCGCCGAACGAGTTCTGGAACTTGGACTATGAAATGAGCAGGCGTCCGGTCGTTCGTCCGCCCTCCTTTCGTCCATCCGTCGTGACAAAAATGTTAACCCATGTTGTATACGATTTAACTGGAGGTTTCCGTAAAGGGTGACACTGAGTAACTTGGTGGAAAGAAGTGGGTTGCGATGAGTTCTCTACCTGATTAGATTGTGGCCGTAGTAATGCTAATTACGTATCTAATTTGCATAATTTTTGAGAATGTTCCTACAGGGCCTGTGTACAAGTTTTCGGAGTTTCCGTAAGGCGTAAATTTGTCTTGTGGAGGAAGCAGGCTGAAGATTTCTTGCGCTATTAGATTTTGGTGGGTTGGGGCGTATTTCGGGCAATTGAGTATGCAAATGAGCTTATTAATATGCAAAAAAAATCACGTAATTGCTAGAAATTTTGGGAAACGGTAACATCGGACACTCAAAATTCTGCACTGCAATGAAAAGCCTATCATGTGGGTGTTGGAGTGGGCGGGGGTTTTGGGGCGGGGGTGTTGGGGGAGGGGGTGGGGGGGGTGGTTGCGGGGTGTGGGGGGGGGGTGGGGGGGGGAAGGGGGTTGGAGGTGCGGGGTAGTGGGGAGGGGTTGGAGTATTGTTGAAAGTTGCATTTTATTGCATGTTAGTGATCGCAACATTAGTCGGGGACATATTTTACTCTCGTCGTAAAACAAGTTTCGCCTTGTTTATCTAAAATTAATGATGATGTGCACGATCCCCTAATTCACTCGTTTTCTGCCTTTCATTCATCCGTGAACTGTACCGAGTCATTTTATACAAAACTTCTGTCTCCTGCAAATCAAAGACAGTTAAACTGTTTTTTGTGAAGCTATATTTCCCAATCAGTTTTAATTTTCATTAAATTGTAAATCGTTTGGTGCAAATCCACCGGAAGTTGACGCCGAGATTGAGAAAAACCGTGCTGGCCGCCTTCCGGCCTCGAAGCCTTTGCAAAGCAGCTGTTTCAGAACGACCACTAGCCATCACTGAGATGCCCAGAGAACCTGATGAACTTTGCCAGAGAGAGGAACTTTCTGGAACAAGTCGGACTCTTCTTCTTTTTTCCTCCATGGCTTTGTTGTTGCTGTTTTATGTTGACTAAAAGGTGAACTTGTCCAGATCTCCGATGTGCAAATTTGACATACTCTTGGTTGTGGGTATGGTGGCAGCAAGTAATACCCATGCCTGTGTTTATCATTATTGGTGCAGTATTAATGAACTCATTCATTTACATATTTCTCCCACCAGGTGTTCTTGCAAGTTTTAATTACTGGAGTTTTTTTTTTTAAGTTAGATTTTTTTAATTTTTTAGTTTTTTAAACATTTTAACAGTTGATGTTGTCACTGGTTTCTAAATATCTTAAAAATTAGTTAAATTTGAAAGATATCAAAATGCACTGTGAAGAATATATAATCCCATTTTTGTAATGTTGAATGAAAAGTTGATTGAACACCTAAATTGTCATTAGAAACAATGAGTTGTTTACATACCGGTTTTTTGTAAAAACTTAAAACTATTTCCCATTTGTGCTAGGATTGGAATGATCGCCGCATCAAACTGGATCAGTGCTTGGACGCCAGGTAACACCATCTCCAATTACACTCATGTTTAGATAAAATTGCCTACTGTCTGGTCCTGGCCACTGTCTGGGAATATATCCTAAATCGAGGAATTCATCAGCCTGTCACCCCTGCCTATAAGTGGACATAGTTGTGCCGGGTTCGATGACGTTAGAGATGACTTTATTTGACACTTCCAGTTTTGTATACTATTTGATGACATGTGCCATACATAAATGTTTAAGGATCTTCTCATTGGTGGTGTATGGAAACAGCTTTCATGCATGAACCCATAACAATTGAAGTACATTTCCCATCTACTGCTATCATCATTGCCCAGATAGTATGTTTTCCATCAAACATGGATGTAATTTTCCCCCAGAAATTTAGCCATAAAAAAAATCCAAGAACTGTAAAAATACATGCTGGACTTAGGTAATGTTTTATTTTCCCAGCAAAAAAAAAAAACAAAAAAAAAATAAAAAAAAAGCATACTACTTTTTTTTTGGTAGGGATATACCCCCTTTAAAACTCCTTCTGTAAGCCTTTGTTTGGACAATTCCCACATAAACGTTTTATTGTCGCATACAAACGTTTGGCCGATGGGGCAAGGGCCGGATCAATATCCAGGAAATTATTGATATGCCCACTTACTTCTGTGATCAAATGCTTGGACAACCCACACAAGTAACATACCCTACTAATAGATTTCCTCTCCTTTCAGCTGTTCCTTCGTGACTGTGAGCAAGCCGAGGCCTGGATGGCATCCCGTGAGGCCTTCCTTGCCAGTGAGGACATAACAGGCTCCTTAGATGGGGTGGAGGCCCTCATTAAGAAACATGAGGACTTTGACAAAGCCATTGCAGCCCAAGAGCAGAAGATCAATGCACTCAACTCTTTTGCTGATCACTCATCAATGCTGACCATTATGATGGTCCGGCCATTGGAGAGAAGAGAGACCAAGTTCTTGAACGGTAAGGCATTGTTCCTTGCCCATTGCAAATTGCCAGGATGAAGTGGAGCATCGTAGTATGAGATTTTGTAAATTATCCAGGGGAACGTGAGGGAGATTCAAATGTGATGGTATGATGGCACATGAACTTTTAGTGCACTAAATTTTGCAATACCACATGGCAAAACTTGTAATCCATTTGATTTAGGGTTTATATTTTAAAGCTACCAGTATGGGAAAAAGGAAGTATTGGTGGTAGGTTCATCAGAATCAGATTTTATAAAAGACATATCAACATGATTGGTTTTGTGTGACTTTCACATATCACAGATGGGAACAACTCAAGAAAGCTCTGATTGAGAAGCGCTCCAAGCTCGGTGAGTCGCACACCTTGCAGCAGTTCAGCCGTGATGCCGATGAAGTTGAGGCCTGGATCACCGAGAAGGTCCAGGTTGCCACCGATGAGTCCTACTTGGATCCCAGCAATATCCAGAGCAAACATCAGAAGCACCAGGCATTTGAGGCTGAAATTGCTGCCAATGCCGAGAGAATCCAGGCCGTCATGGCTGTCGGACAGAGTGAGTTGGCGCTTCAGTGTTTTGACACTCTGCTGTTGTTGTCTTGTCTCAAATTTCCATGTAGTGCTTATGTTTACTGATGAATGGGAATTTACTTGTTTGTGTATACAATCAGATTGAATACTGCTTTTAAGTAGGTACAAACTTGCAGTCAACTTTCTCAAGCATTTAGATTCCAGACTGGACAAACTATGTGTGTATTCCCTTTTCCCCTCCAGGACTGATTGACAACCACCAGTGTGTAGGTAGTGAGGACGCTGTACAAGCTCGAATCGTTAGCATTGGTGAGCAGTGGGAAAACTTGGTACAGGCTTCCACCGAGAAGTCTCTCAAGCTGCGTGAGGCCAACAAGAAAGCTTCCTTCCACATCTATGTCAAAGACATTGAGTTCTGGCTCAGTGAGGTAGGCAGTATAAAATCTAGCTGAGAAATGTGAAAGACCAATATATTAGTCAATGGTCTTTAAAATTTTTGAATGTTATGTGTTGTATGTGTATACTTTGTTTGCTCTCGAGTTGATGTCATGACCCGTCTTTGTATCCTCACAAATGTGCTACCTTTATTTGTATAAATTGCTCTGATTCTGAGGAGTGATTGAGGGTTTTAGGGTTGTAACCTTTAAAACCTAGTGACTAAACTCTCAAATCGAGACCGAGCAGAATATAGATGACAGAGCGTTGTTGATATATCATGCAGTTACCATCTTGAGAACACTCGGGTAGTGCAAGTTAAATGTTCTGTACTGTAGACCTTTTCAAATAACCTGGAACAGGGCCGTAGCCAGGGGGGTGCGAGGGGTGCGAGGCACCCCCCCAAAAATGAACAAGGCCCGCTTTAATGATGTTGAAGGTCCGCTTTGCCATGTTTAAGGTCCGTGTTGTCAATTAAAAGTTTGTCTTAAGGGTTGTGGTGCATGGTATATGAATTGAACTAAGCAGCTGTTAACCATCGCATTACGATTGTCGTTGTTACTAACTATACTGTTGTTTTCTCCACGCTGCGACAAAATTTTTTGCTTCTCTCATCCCCCCCCCCCCCCCCCCCGCTCTTTACAATTTTGGAGACGACGGTGAAAAATTTTGGGTCAACCGGCGAGTGCAGCGAGCTGAAAATTTTTTTTTGGTATGGCGAAAGGTCCGCTTCTGGCAATTCCGCACCCCCCCGCATAAATTCCTGGCTACGGGCCTGATTGGAAATGTTGGGTCCTTATACTCAAGTGTATTCACAAACGCTTGCCAGTGACATGCATTACGCTAAGGCGAAATGCGTGTGAGTTCTGCGCCCAACAGTTGCGTGTGATGACCTGTTAGAATGCTTATCGGAATCATCGTGTTCGGTAAACTTTATTTTTAATAAAAGGTCTATTGCCATAGCTCAAGGGGGAGGTTATCATTAGAAGCTGTAAATTTGTATGTGTTCGTGGACAAATGTCAGTAATGAAAATGTTCCTTTATATCTTTACTCAGGATGGCTGTAAGATTAGCCCTTTGTTCTGGATTTCATGATTTCAGCATGACCCTATTTTTGACTATCATGACTTAGCCATGAATATATGTTTCTCTACTATATATTGACATGTCCATTTTGGATATTGTTTTCATCAGATTGAGACTGCCTTGTCCTCAGAGGATGTCGGTCGTGACTTGACCTCTCTGTTCAGAACCTGCTGAAGAAGCAGCAGTTGATTGAGGATGACATCAATGCCCATGAGGTAAGCACTATAGTCGCAGTGTACGAACAGTACACAGGCATATCATGTGCCAATTTATGAGAATAAGAATTTATGACTTGTGTTTGTAAGAAAACATGCAAATATAAGGCTTTTGGTTAACATCCAGTTTTATTAAATCGTTATTATTTCTCTTGATAACAGGATCGTATCAAGGATTTGAATGAGCAAGCTGACGCCATCATGGCTGATGATGAGAAGTTGTGTCCGAGACAGCGGTCAGAAGAAAACAGTCATCAATGAGCGATACCTGCAGTAAGTATGCCAGATAAAATGGCCTTTGATATTTAGTCTCAACTATGTAATTTGGTATTTACTAAAGTACTAAAAAATTAATATTGATAATGGGATTTGATAAATGGAATATACTGATTGGAATTTGAATTTGTTTTCAGTGTTGTGGAATTGTCCAAGACACGTCGCATCAAGCTTGACGAGTCTCACCGTGAAACCACGTCTTCGTGACATCGACGATGAGGAATCCTGGATCAAGTAAGTGGGAAGCAATCCATTTGGATTGGCAAAAAAAATTAACTTCTAAGTTTTTTCCTAAGATATCTCTTTTATTTGGATTTGAAACTTCATGTTACGATACAAAGTTTATACTTAAATTTGGTATCAAAATATTGAATCAAAATATCTTAATATTTTATCAAAATCTTGAATCAATCTACAGGGTGAAATTAAGATAGTGAGGTTATTTTAAAACACAATAGAAAACTAAATTTGCAATGAAGAATATAGCCAATGAGAACAAAAATTCAAAATTTGAGGACTAAAGTGGGGCTTTACAATAAGCTTTCATAAGGTAACTTTTGATCTAAATCCTACTTAAGTTGTAAGTGTTATTTAGACAATAATAACTGCGCACTATCTTTTTTGAGGTCATTGTGTGAAATCTTTTGGTGTTGGTGTTTTTGGGCCGAGGTATTTTTCCGAGAGAGCGTCAGCTCCGAGGAAAAATACCGAGGCCCAAAACCAACACCAAAGATTTACACAATGACCGAAAAACATATAGTGCAAAGTTATTATTGTCATTAATAACCGAATATAGTTTCATATCTAACCTAATAAATCTCTCAAACTCCAATTCAGTTTTTATTTTGAAAGCAGTCTCCCCTCAAAAATAATAGTTAAGTCTTTGGAGTAGCCCAGGGGAATCCCAGTAAAACAACAAGTTTTGACCAATCAGAAAAGTGCAATTGAAACTTTCGTAATCCATGTTCAGGGGCACTTAGAGTGTCAAAACTGAAATTGAGAGAGTTGGAAGGAATGTGTTTCGCCATGTTCGCTGTTTTCAGAGCTGGAATTCATACACTTTCTGGCTGTCGGTTGATATTGAAATACATTTGGCGATAGTTTAACAAACCTGGGGAATCTTACGGATCTTAATTGCCTGAAATAAGATGCAGATTTTGTGCTCAGTATAAAGTTATGATCATCACTCCCGTCATCACTCATCACAATTACCCACTTGGCTGCGCTGGCCAGTCTCTGACAATGACATGGCAGCTACACACAGGGAGTTACTTTGAGTTTCTTAATTCGCGGCTCAATTATTTGTTTCGAACTGGTAACAAAGTTACATATCTTGTTGGGGATTATATAATACACCATGAATTGTACGGTAAGCTATTTTCAGTGCTTCACCTCAACTAATTTTCTCTGTACCGCACGAAGTCTACGCACCCAAGTCTGTTCGGTTCTGCACACAGTCTAAAAATGGCTGGAATATGGGATACCGGCCCAGTCATCTAGATGGATTTCAAAGTTTCCGAGGCCTATTTACAAAAACAAGAGTCAATTGTGTATTAATTACGCATGATTTGTTAGAAGCATCCCAAACAAAGTCTTATTTGCACTCTCATGGTTTATGAAGATCACGGGTTTGAGATTTTCACTTTCAATTCAGTCATATGTCATGTATGTCACTGTTTTGTGGCATGATCGAATGAAAATTTCCTTAGCATGTTAGACCTCTACCTATTTAGCCCACGTTTTTCTTTTCACAATATTTGTGATACATTTATTTCAAGTTACCCATTTTTTAATTGATTTTTTTTTATGAATTTGTTGTTCATTGTCCATCTGTTGCTATTTATTTTTTTTTTGTCTTTCTATTAGTTAATTTTGTTTTATTCTTCAACGTTTATCCATTTTAATCATCTTTTTTATTTTCTCATTTATCCACTTGGCATTCTTGGTGCATTTACATCTTTTATGGCCTATTTTTATTTATTCATTTTTCCATAAAATTGTGTATTTGTATTGTGTATTTGTGAATTTGCATTTGTTTATTGTATTATTTTTTTAAATATTTGTACATTCATATTGTTTGTGTATTTTGTTTATTTGTTGATTGACTTTTTTAAAGTTTTATTTCTTTTCTTTGTTGGAGTATTTTCTGTTTATTTTATATTCATTTTTTTTTTTGTTATTTGGTTATTTTCTTTGTTTGGTTGATTATTTTTTATTGTATTTGTCTTTATTGGTCATCATTTCTTACTTTTATTTTCTATCACCTCCCCCCCCCCCCCCCCCCCCCCCGCATCCAGGGGAAATTATGGGGAAGTCCAAACATGCACGTACGTGACATGATTTGCATATTACATTCATGATCTCTTGCAAGTTGCAGTGCATGTACAATACTCGATTCCCCGACTCGATTCGCAAAAACACGGCGTTTTAAGCTCAATTTCATTGTTTCAAGCGCTTATTGTACATTTTGTAATGTCTTTTTTGGTGAAAAAGTCCCATGTCGTCTTCTTACACTTGAAAAGATCCACTGCCTCAGGACTGCCCCATCAGCAAGATCATGATCGCGACCGGGATCATAGCTGATCATTACCCAGTGCAGTGTAGAGTAAACATGGCAGTGGTACCATGATGCGGTATCAATCGTGGCATGGCATGACTTTTTTTGTTCAGTCGTTTTGATCCGGAGCTCTTTGATTACTTCTTCGCCGCTAAAAATGACATGACTGAAATGTAAAGTGTTGTCGTCTTCATCCATTTTAAATCGCAATGTTGTACTAGTATTGTGCAACGCGGCCGCGGTACAAGTGGAGTTCAGCCTCACATGCTCGTAATCAGGTAGCAAGCTAGCTTTACGTGGGAATGAATTCGATGTTAAAGAAATCTTTTATTGAACTTGCATATTAACTTATATTCAGGTTGTTTGATATACGGAGGTGAACTGAAAAGTGTCGCATTTCTTTTCAGTGTCGCATTTCTTTTCATTTAGTGTTTTTGCATTGGCTTCAAAGTCACTTGTTAGTTTGTTTTGATTTTTTTGTAAATCAACTTGCAATGTTTTCGCCAATGTGTATCCATCTTCAGGGCCCAATAAATTTAATTTACCGCTACGTCACACGCAGGAGTCATTCTGAGAGTCATTGTGTCGCCACAATGACCGCGATGTCGCGCGCGTATTTTAAGAATAATACCATTGGATTGGATCGCGCTATTACGCAGGTTATTAATTTTCTTCAGATAATTGTTAGTTCTTTACCCCGTAAAGTGGATAAACAACTGCCTTTTATTTTGTTGTGATAGGGAGAAGACACTGTTGACCAGCTCTGATGACTATGGTCGTGAGTTGACAGGTGTACAGAACCTGCGCAAGAAACACAAGAGACTTGAAGCTGAAATTACCAGCCATGAACCTACTATTACTGTAAGTGTCAAGAGTTATAAGACATTGTGTTGTTATGAAGTGCTATAGTCATAAGTGTATGACTAACAGACAGAAGTTTTGATGATTTATAGATTGATAAATGTGTTGAAATTTTGGAATTTAAAAGATCAGATTGTATAAGTTATTGCAAAATGTGTGATAAATCTATGAAGAGACTCTGAATTTATTATAGGTAGTTTTGGTCATTTACTTTCAAGATTTTATACCCATTGTTACCATTGTGACAATATTGTGTAAAGAATCCATACTGAAAGTCACTGATAATGTTTTTAATGCAAAGACCACAATATTATCAAGCAAAAGACTGTTGAAACCAAGTAGTTCGGACAAGTTCAACTCCAAACCCTAAACAAGATTTACAATATTACAATCACTATAACGAGATACACTATCCCAACAGGCCGTACAAGAAGAAGGCAAGCTAGTCATGGCGGAGTGCGAACCAAACCGTGAGGAAGTCCAGCAACGTCTTGACCAGCTGGATGCCAACTGGAATGAGCTCAAACGCTTGTCATCAACGTGGCCACAAGCTGGACGAGTCTCTGGCCTACCATGAGTTCTTATTCAGTGTGGAAGAGGAAGAGGCTTGGTTCAATGAGAAGATTACATTGCTGAGTAGTGAGGACTATGGGGATACCTTGGCTGCTGTGCAAGTATGTAGGAGGTCTCTTAGTTTCAATGGCTGGGTGTGGGTCTATAAGCTGTGTGTACTACTGTATTAAGAAATTGACCTTTTGTTTGATTGGAATTTTGTGAAATACAGTGTCGGGATAGTTTTAGTATGTTAGAGATGCGAATATTGCAAGTAGTTTACTTATTATTCAGGTGGTAAAGTGACACAGACCAGGCCTCAACAATTTTGTTTTTCCAGCATCTTGTCCCGATCGGTAACCAGGTTAAATACACTTTCCCGAACCTTGCCCGAACATGGCCTACTTTTTTTCTGGAAACCTAAAAATATCTAGCTGAATATCTCAAATTTTGTGTTGTTAAAATCATGCTATTTAGTATTTGAGATTACATGTAATGGTGGTCATGAACATTAACTACATTGAAATATACCAAGTCTGCTGATATGATTATCCCAGACTTTCCATGAGGAGTCTACGGGGACCAACAATTTAACCTGTAACCCTTTCAAAAATATTCCTATTGCCAAGGATGCTAAGTACAAATTTAATAATTCAAAACATACTTAGTCAAAATATGAACAGCTAATAAATTAAAGGGAATCATTTTCTTCAAAATATTCCATTAGCCCCCCATCTGACAGGGTGGTATGACATTTTAATTGTTAAAGATAATTTTCAGTGCCCGGGGCGATCGGACAGGTCAAGCCCTGGCACAGATATGCTCTCTTGTGGTGGCTGCAGTGTACATATGTGCAAAGTTTGTCACTACTCAATAGTGTTCGTTCGTACGTTCGTGCAAGTCCAAAATCACAGTGGAAATCCTCTTTACCAGCTGATAGTTTCATCAACCGGG
>JAMKCH010046281.1:0-11489 GCA_023653785.1 Ophioderma brevispina | reverse complement strand
CGTTTGAAAGGGTGCTGACAAAGAATTCTCAGCAGAAAAAATGTTGCAGAGAGTACCCGATCAACAGAAACAGCTCCAACATTTACTCCAAGGCCTACCTAAACAAATGGATTGGGACAGACAGGAGAGTAAGGAATCTTAACAGATTTCCGAAAAACTCTAAGTCTAAGGAAATATCGCCGAGTAAAAGGGCAGTGGCACCGAATACCTAGCCCCCAACAGCATGCCCCTATCATACGAATGACTAAGGGGGACGAATACGGCGAATGGGGAAATCCATTCGGCAGGACAAGAGGAAAAACCCTAAGTGGATAAAGATCCCAGCGACCTAGAGCCAACATCCGTAGTGCAAATAGGATTGCTTCCAAGGATTAAAGAGTAATTCCGTTTGGCCCGTAGGCAACCAAACTCATTAATATCTAGCAGGCTGGAACATCACGATAAGATTACTAGTGAAACGAAACAAGCCCAAGGACACCCAAAAGATTCTCTCACTTATAAAAGGCTGAGAGGATTGTAATAAAGCAGTGGCAGCACGAGCAGACAAGAGTGGAACTATACTATATATAAACATGAAAGGTATATGATAAAATACTAGTCTATCCCCACCATGTCCAGAAACTCTGCATCTGGCGGGAAGGCTAATTATCAATCCGAACAAGAGGTTAAAAATATATAATAGTCTAGTATAATCACACCTCCATGATCAGAACCAACCAATCAAGACATAGATAGAGTGGAGTGATACCCCCTTTCAACAGATATGTATTAATTGAAAGCACAAGGATAAAAATAATAAGTCCATGTCATTTGAAAATTGCAGAGGACTCATTATCAACCCATCAATCCATCCCCATGCAGTGAGATTGAGAGGTTGCACTGTCATGTCAAAATAAGTAGGAAACAAAACCCGGCGCGGGCGGCCGGTGAAGTGCTATAACAGAGCTGATGAATCCCTGATATAGCGTTAGGAATAAAAGACCCCCGCGGGATCGAGGCTCAAAGCCGAACGAGCGAGAGGCTCGGTGGCGCGTGCCACACACGCCCTTCGTAGAGATTAAAAAACCGACCCATCCTTACACAC
Source organism: Ophioderma brevispina (assembly GCA_023653785.1). Classification (NCBI taxonomy): domain Eukaryota; kingdom Metazoa; phylum Echinodermata; class Ophiuroidea; order Amphilepidida; family Ophiodermatidae; genus Ophioderma; species Ophioderma brevispina. Next base: position 10,405 of record JAMKCH010046281.1, on the reverse strand, counting down.
TTCCGAATAGAAATATAGCAGGGGCGGTAGACTTGGCCGAGTCTTCCGACACAGAACTTAAGCCAAGAAGACGAAATTAATTGTCTAACATTTCATCTAGGGATCCATCGCCAGATGGCGAGAGGATCCAAACCTCGATCGAAAAGCGATCAGGAGCGATGAATATGGCATAAATTACGGCGGAATCCGACACACAATTTAGGTAGACGAATTTAATCGCCAATCGTATAATTCAACGGTATTCATCGCCAAAAGGGCGAAACGATATCCGAAATTCGAGTCAACCACGATCCGAAGTAATGAATACACGAGCGTAAAAACGTGAAGGTACGGCAGAACAGCTCCCGTACCGGAAAAAATACTGACTACATATCGTTTCGTCGAAACGCCGGGCGAAAGACACCGGCATTTATTGTTAAACGGAATTGGAATCAAAAGCGCCATCGACATGAACTCAAGACCATAGCAATAGTGATTCCAATTTTAGTCCTACCAAAAGACCGAATTCAAAGGAATCCGACGGAGTAGCAGGATAAAAACCCGTTCGCACGCCCCGGGAGAAGGGGAGGGGGGGAGAGACCAAACCGGTGGCACAACCCCTAGGGCTGGCTCAAAAGCATCGGTTGACGTTGTGTTTTTATTAAAAACACCGCATCCAAACTCGGGCCCAGGAGGGTTGGCTCGGAAGAAACAGTGCGACTATCAAAGAGGCTGGCAAAAAACGCCAAATAAAGACGTAAGCCGCCCGAAGAACCGGAGTGAATGGAGAGTAGAGTCCAACACCGGAGAGACAACTTAAAGGAAGTGAATCCAACAAAAGGGAGGCATCATAAAAGGATATGACGCACCCATGAAGCTACGGGAGCCCGCTACACCAGTGAAGCGCGAAGTGCCCCGAGCATTCCGGTGTGGTAGGAATACACCGACGCATGCTGTCCCGAGGAACGATTGGCGAGCAAGCGCGCCGGCCCCAGGCAGCAGAGGACGACACCCAGAGGGGGGTGCACAGACCCGGCGAATGGGTTCCGTTCCCAGAAACGAATCATCACACCCACAGGATTGTTCCTGGTGTAACGAAGCGACACGGCATAACACGCAGCCAGTATCAATCGGGTAGATGAAACGATGCTCCAATCGCCCCGAATCCCGGAAGGGATTGAGGCGATTAAGGGCGAAGACCTACACCACAGTGACCTAAACAACTACCCGCCAGAACAGAATACGGTGTAGTAGCCAAAGCCCCGTGGATGTACTGGTCTCTATGATGCGACGATTATTAAAAAGCAAGTACATGAACGGACGCGTACACCAGTAATAAAAATAAAGCATACCAACGGTGTGCCGCAAAGTAGTCACACCGAAACCTCTGCCTACACCCGCGCCCCGAACAGGGACAAACGCGGGTGTATACTGCAAGAATAACTAAGACAATATTCCACAATTGTCCCCTTACAGGCACTCCAGCGCCGATGACGATGTCAACGTGCTGGAGTTGGAGGTCAGCAGGGAGTCAGTATACCGTGAAGACATATGACAGAGAGGTAAACCCGACATCAAACCGGTTTAAGATGATCGAAAAACAGGGTTGACCCCTGAGGACACGTAGCAATACGCCGCTAGGCAACCCCAGCGGGAAAGAGGCAGAACATCATAGATGGCCAACGCCCCAGCCGCCGGTTCTAACGGCATGCCCGTGCGCACCCCCCGTTTCCGCCACGCCAATCCAAGCGGAGCGGCTTCACGGCATGCAAGGGCGGGTATACTCCGCGGCAGAGATGAGCCACGGAATGGAGCCCCAACAGGCGGCGAGCTACAGAGTCAGTGCCCGTTCACAGAGCCCGTCGATCCCTAAAGAATAGGTATTCAACTCCCTGTGAATAGGCATGTATCGCGTATCGATTCTTAAATCCTGAGATGAATGTATATTGTTATCGCTAAATCCCCTCTGAGAGGATTTAGCAATGTACCGACATCACAAAATGGACAACAAAATGATACCTGCTCAGCCGAAATCTCTGCTACAGGGACCGAGGCCATCAGGGTGGAGACCAGCGGCAGTAAAAAGCCAACAAAATCACCCGTAAGAAGGACAAGCGTAGGGCTAAACACGTCGCAAATCTCTCGAACCTTAAACCCCCGTGATAAACGGTCCGTTGGAACATTAATTTCTACTGAGAAATTGCAAAAGGACCCCATCAACACGAGGTTCGATCGAGAAGATTCATCCCACGCTAAAATCCCCGAAGGGATTGAGGCCACCGGGGGTGGCCAGCGAAGCAGGGCAGCCGACTAGTAGAGCAAGCCCCGCCTCGCTGTAACTGCCAAACACTCATGCGCCAGAACTCCCCGTTGGAGCGACGGCGTAATGAGTGGAGGACAGCGTAATTGAGCCAGGATAAATCGCCCGTACTGAGCAGGCAAAGCGTGGCCCAATATCGCTGAACACCCATCCAAGCAGAACATTGATTCCCATGAATTGGGATTCAAAGCGATGAATGGGAATGGTCTCGAAAATCGACCGGCAAATCCCTCAGGGAATGGTCCTTGTTTGGTCTAATCCGGGATTACAGACCATGGACCCGCACCGAGGGATTGCCTGGGTCCAAGCGCCGCCAGCCGACAACAACCCGTGAGGGATGAAAGGCAAAAAGGCATCGAGACCAGCGCAGTAAATGCCCGTAAATCGCCCTATAGATATAGAGGAAGAAGGGCCGACGGTCGCCCGGGTGGGTTTCGCTGAAGCACGGGCGCGCTTGCTTGCAGCGGGAACAGCCACCGGTAGACGCTGCCCGAGGGCAGCGTCGCCGTTAGCGGACCCTAGAGGCACAACCACCTTAGGTGACGGTGGACAACCATAGCGTGATCTCAGTAATCGGTTTAGGGTACCGAAAACGGTGACAACACGCATAGTATCCAGCCAGTCGACGCCACCCCTGGGGAACGGGCGACTGACACGACACCGGGGGGGTGTTGTGAACCCTCTGACGGCGGGTGAACCCCCGCTTACAGGGGAGGGAACTCACCGGTAACGGCGATGGGTACTATAGCGGTGGGATGTGATCAGTGGGTACCGAAGACGGCTACCACGCGCCCAGTATCCTATCAGTCAAACGCACCCTGCGGCGCGGGCGACTGACCAGACACCAGACCCAAAGCATGTGTAACGGCGGGTGAACTACGCTACATCAGCGGAGGGAGTACCGCTAATTACGTCAAAATCCGACACCGTCCAAGTTATAACCGAGGGACGAAAACCCCAGGATATCCCAGGTCCAACTGCCTGAGGAAACCAGGTGCAATACCAGAGACCGATACGCATGGCGCACCTATTCGCCCCGGAGTAGGACAAGCGGGTATCAGCATGGTGTGGTCCCGTGACGGCGACTCGGGCGAACAAGTCACGGACAGCCGCGGCCTATAAGGGAAAACCAAAACGCCTGAGCCCGCACCAAGGCGGGGATTACCCGAATACAAAATTTACTAAGGTCTTGATAGAAATTTATATAAAAGCATTCCAAAACAATCCACAACTCCTTTAATCAAAGGCCATACCTCGTTGACTAAGGACTGCAATGGAAAGCAAGTAGGAACTAGGTAGTAAACACCACAAGTGTACGCTCATTGTGGTGAAGGAATGATCGTGCATAAATTACAAATGTAAACAAAATTTTGAAACGAGAACGAAAAACGTGCCAGCCCGCTTACAAATTACAATCCGCACAAGCATGTCATCACAAATAACACGTTAAAAATATATAATATATATAAAACACATATAAAGATAGTAGTGGGAATCGGACTATCGATATGAACGTGGCTGCAGTGCCAACGCCTCGCTAGTCGGCCTATGGGTGTGAATTAGGCGGTGTTTTTGGTGTTGACAAACCCGAACGCAAAGAGTCAAGGTATAAAAGTCCTTAAATACCGAACTCGCACAAAAAGAAAAGAACAACTAACAGTCCCAGGGAGAATAAATGCATTTAAAAGATTGTCACAAGGTTCAGGGCCAACAAGTAGCTAAATCTGACCAAAAATTCCACAGAAATCAGAGAGTAAATCATAACGTTACCATCTTGTCGAATTCCCAAGACGAAAAGAGGAAGTTGGATTGTGGGTATGACGTCAATTGGGGGGGTGTCGTTCATTACAGGGTGATTCTCAAATGGAATATATATTATGTGGGAATATATATTTATGGGGGTTCTGAAGCTGCCTACAGGACCACATGCAAATTTGTTACATCAACACGGATATTGAAGTAAGCAGATTCCTGTATGACGTCGACTTGAACTCAACTTTTCTGCGACACCCACCCGATGCCGTAAAAACCTACCACTGAAAATGCACGAAAGTATTACATATTTGTTAAACTCCTCCGCAGCGGTGGGTAGCGATACAAATGATTCATTTTGGGGTTTGGGTGAGACTTTCCAACGTAAACAAATGGAACCATGTGTTGAGCCGTCTGCTGCAAAAAACCACGAAAAAGTAGAAAATATCACGACACGGTCGCAGCGACACGCGACAGCACTCTTTGTCGCGGCGACAAAAAAAACAGCAAGTAGCGCGACCACACGACAACTTGTGGTTGCGACACTGCCGATATGCATAAATCCAAATTTCAAAATGAATTTCATAAATAACAAAGTGGTGTTCCCTGGAGAGATATTACTATCCTGTTAATATGACATGTCAACCACATCTCTCAGATTAGAAATAGGGAAGATTTTTGAACGAAAAGATTGGATAAGCAAGCCTCTACCTACCATTCAACCTTGCCGCCAGTAAAAAACAGGAAGACAGAAGTTTTGCTAACCTCCCTACCAAATTGTATTTTGGGAGTGCGAGTTGACAAACAAGCATTAATTTTCACTACTGCATGTCACAAAATGTGTATCGATGTTGCCATGTGTAACAAGCATCTGGGCTCTCCCAGTGTATAATAAAAGCGGGGACCAATGCCAATTTTCGCCGGTAACAAATAACAAAAACGAACGAGTTGTAGGACCATTGAGCAAGTTAATGTGTCTCGACTCGCGAGCCAGGTCAAATTCCCATTGTGCAAACAATATTAGAAACTCGGAGTGTTGTGCATTACTATTGTGTTAAAAAGTCACACGTGTTTAGCAACTACCACAAAGCGGACCACGTGGCAAGGCTATCGTGACGCCATTTTGGGAAAAGGAAAAATTTTATTATGATCTTTGGATTGCTAACATCTCAACAACTAAATGACTGACGATGTTCATGGATGTCAGGATCAATTTTATTTTGATTTCATGATGTGCCTTGGGAAATCAACGACAGAGTGTCATTTTGACAGACGGGTTTCTGGGCTTGGGCAGTAACTAATACCAACAGTAATGCTGTAAATTCGCTGGGGCCCTGTGCCTTGGGTTTCGGACTTATGGCTCAGTGGTGAGATACCATAGTCGCAAGGAACCAGTGTAAGGGCTCCTGTTTTTATGATTAATGCAAATGATGATCAATTGCGCAAAGCAAGTGGGAATACTTGTCAGCAATACGATTAATCATGATTCAATCCCCTCGGCCCCAAAATGATTTCCCGCTGCACAACTTATGCGAGGGGGTCCGCCACGAGCTCCGAAATTGGTGATCAATGCAGAGGAATCTCGATTATGTCGATGTTGTCAGGCACACCGAAGGAGCTTCTGTGAATTAAAATGGCGTATTGGCGCCCAATTTTCCTTCGATATAACTTTTCCCCTCTCACGTCCCAACTTTTATTCTGATACCAGACATTTTATATTTTATTATGATACCCTACAGAAAAAAATAATCATAATGAAAAATAATCCCGGTGGTAAAAAGAGGTGGTTGGATATTGTCAAGGGTTTTCTGCAGCAAACGGCAGCCAAAGCTAGAAAGAAGTACACGGGACTACACGCAGTAGTGAAAAGGGCTGGGTTAGCCTAGGGCAGGGTTGGAAAGAGGGGTTTGGGTTTAAAAGTAGTGAGTAGTGTTTCTCTTTTTCGAAGTTCTCTCGAATTTATAGTACAGTTTTTGGCGGGGAGGGAGTCCGGCCCTTTTAGTCCAGTCTCAGTTTTTGATGGGGAAAGGACACATACACAGTGAGTGTAGGCCTCCTATATTTATTATTATAACACACACACACCCACACCACATATACACCACATATACATACACACATTACCGACACAACACACAATACACTATAATGTACACAAATAAACACACACCACACCTTTTTATATTTAGAATTAGCTATAGGCCTATAAAAACAATCGGACTTTTGTTCAACCTGTGTCACGCCAATGAGGCAACCTTAAACATTTTCTTCGGCTTTGAAAATCAGTTTTGTAGCCTAAATATCTTTTGACTGATCGCTAATATATAGCTCATATATCGATGACGTCATATTTTGTTTCAATCGTCACGTGATCACTTGTGCCAAGCATGTGATTCATGCACCAAAACTTACGTTCCGCCCAACTGGGCGGCTGCGGCGGTCGTTCCGTGTGAACATCCGGTTGCCAGAAAAATTTCACACGAGGTAAAGCACTCGAGTTCACATTTTATTTTTTAAAGACCGTTTAACAGCACATCTTTGAAGCAGACATGAAAATAATGTAGAATAATGTTACCTCTATTGGAAATACCATTGAAAATTCCATTCGTCTCGAGACGTAATTTCACACATTGAGAAAAAAAACTGGCGATTCAAGTGCAAGTCTAGGACTTTTTCGGCCCTCGTATTCGACACAGAAATCGAGTCACTGTCAACCCTCCGATTTGAATAGCAAAAACCTTCGGGATCGACATGTGCAAAGTCTCTCTGTGTAGATAGAATAATGTTGACACACATATTAAAAGCAGTTTTTAATGATATATAACAACTTTCAATGAATATCGCAAAGTTGAACACTACTTGGAATTTCGGAAATAGCTGCCGGCCGGTCTTAACGGATTCTTGTCGATCTGCTGCAATTTCACCGTGAATGAATGAGGTAAGGACGCCACACTCGGCGGGTGCCTTCCGCTAAATGAGAGAGCACGACAAAAAGTATGAAGCACGCCATTAGTACAGCTATGAATGAAGTGCCGGCTATTTCGGGACGGTGAGATGTCTCACCAGAGAAGATGTAAGGAGAGGAGATGTATCGCCAGGCACTTCAAAAGACTATATGTTTGCGACCGCGGGAGGTTCCACTATTGATTTCAAGTACCCAATTAGGAATTATTAAGTCCGAAGTCCGAGGAAGATTAGATCATTTGGTCAGAGGTCGTGCACGGCGCCTGCGCACTTCATAGGTTTCCAATTGTAAACAACAAACCCACAGCTCTGACCGCTCATTCGATTATGTAGTTCTAAGTTCCACTGAAAATAGGGGGAAAATAAGCACGCCTATACAGACATTACTATTGCCGATTTTGTGATGAGATTTATCATAAATTCATGATGAGATATAGAGACAAAGAATCGGCAAAAAAGTGAATGGTTATGCACGTGTAAAATGACCCAGCGAAACGCACGCGGGTAGTCCGATCAAAATTTGAGGGGACTGTGCCGGGGCAACTTGGGAGAAACTGCCGTCGCGCCAGCGGATGCGTGCCCGAGATAAAGGATTCCATTCGAAGTTTACTAGAAGTTGAAACATGGTATAACGATTTGTTTCACGCGTTGGAAAAGAATATGAAAAGTAAAAACACACACAAGAAGAATTTAGGAGGGAGAACATTGTTGCCTTTTATAAGTTTCTTAGCGACGAACTCAATGGTGGTTGTTGTGTTAAATAGCTGTTAAATATTAAAATTCATCTTGTAGGACTGGAAAAATAGGGCAGAATATGGAGATTTATGCCTATGAGACCACGTACTAGGAAAAAAATAAACACCAAAGATCACGTCGGACCCACAAAAACTTTTCTAATGTGTATTACAAGTTTTTTTTACAGCAGCTGCATATGCATTCTAAATAGGTATCTAGATATTAGATAATGCCCAATACTTGATAATTCCTTCATATCTAGAGCTAAATCAAAAACCTTATACCCTTGTACCATATTGGCACTCAGCGAAACAATGGCCCCGGAAATACCAGTTAGCCTAGCCATTGCCGAGAGAGCTAAAAGCTCCCTCAACTTGAATCGGGCCAAATTGGGGGTAAGCGCATCCATAAAAGATACCGAAAAAGCAAAAATCAAAGCGAAGAGTGCCAATTTCAAATCCACTACAAAAATTTTGTCGCTTCTTGTCACCGAAAGGGTTCACGAATTTGGGATACCGTGCACCATCGCCTTCGTAGTCCAGTGGTTCCATTCACAGGAAATGATCGGAACTTGAGAAATGGTCGAAAAAAAAACAAGACAATCGCCTCGAATTCGTTCTAAATAACCTTACAAATTGCCTATGAATTCACTATTTCAAACGTTCATAAATAAGCGAAAATTCGGCCGATTTTGATGGGATTTTCAATGAAATATCCTCTCTTTTTGGAGAAAACAATCGCTTCGAAGACACGTATATACGACTGTATGCAAAACCCGGAAGTAGGGTAAAACGCTGTTAGAACATAACTTATAGAAACACTGTTGCACAGGTACACGCTCTGTTATTTTCTCCAGTAACGTACCATTGCGACGTTCGAGTGTGGAGCGGTTCGCACAGATCCGGGGAAAGGCCCTCCTTTCAAGTGGATTGTTAAGTGGTAATTACAATAGGTATTGAATGGATAAAAACAATATCTTGCGAGTCCGCAGCGGATACCACCTCCCTTCTTAGATCTTCTCTGGTCCACGCAAAAAGTGTGTCCCGTTACTGGACTCTACTCTCTCTCACAAACTGAATTCACTTTCCACCACTTCCCCTCATACATCTTCCCCTTCAAACACTCTTCCATCTTCTATTATTAGATTCTGGACTAAACCAGTGTAAAACGGTTTGCAAATATAAACAAACAGCAATTCAAGGAAAAGAATGTACCAATACACGGGTGTTTGTCGCGGACCAGTTCGGCCATCCAATCAGCCCCCCACGTCCAATTCGGGCCATTTCCATTCGGCCAAGGGGCGCTTTTCCCGATTCGGCCCCCCAGTTCGGCCCATCCCAACTTCGGCCACAGGCCAATTCGGCCCCACTACAAATCGCGCCGCCAATGCAGCCCAGTACATTACTTGCAACCACATGATTTCTGCAAACATGGTAAGGCCAATTTCTTCATGGTAGTTACCACACAGATACCACCGAGTAGACATGGATTACTCACCCACTAGACGTAACTCGCCGGCCAGGATTCGTGCCGTATTTTGCCGCATAGACGCGATAGTGTACACACAGCGGTGTCTGCACCGTCGTGAAGTAACGTAGCTAGTGGTACCGGCTCTCAGGCGTGTGCAGATCCAGGAGCAAATTTGTTTTTTGATATTTTTGGCATATCATTGCATTTTTTATACATGGGCAGGAATACGGGGGAATTTGATGATGCCCGATTTGAATGTCGTAAATGATTTTCTAAGCAACGTCAAAAAATGCTAAACGGAGCCCAAGTGTATAGCGTCCTCATTTCATGAAATTTTCTCCATCTCAAAATGCCGCGTTGGTAACCGCGGGGTAGCTAATTGGTAGCTGCGTGTCTACTCCGGTAGTCTATTCAACATCCACCTTTCTCCACCTAGTGGGCAACTACAGTTTAGCCATTGGGGTAGGTACCAGCCAGAGTAGCCAATATGTTTTACATAATAACTGTGTACTTGTAAGCCCTAGCTTGCAGCTACCCCTCGCATTAGTGCCAGTGTGTACTGTGCAGTAGCTGACCGCGTTGGTAGGAATGGTGTAGCTGCCGTAGTATTAGGTAACACGTGAAGTAAGAATCCGGCCGGTAAGGGGGCCTAGACTTTTATTTTGTGGAGCTTGTAAATATACGCACCAGGTAACTTGAACTGCCGTATAAAACACAGTTGAGAGCAAGCAATAAAAAAATGGAGTGTGTTGAGAGTCTCGCAAATCGAAACAATGTTGTTGAGAGCAAATCTAACAATTACTATGAGGCCATTTGAGAGTCTCAAATCCTAATTGGGCGTTTAAGAGTCTCTCAAATCCACTTTTTTCCCGTTTTTGAGGAGTCTTTCAGATCGAAGAAAATATTGGTTAAGAGTGAAAAGGGTTTTTAATGGATTTATCTGGAGTCATCAGATTAATGAGCATTATCATCATCCGTGGTTACAATACCAGCTTGCTAGCTTGCTTATTGATTATTGTCTCCAGTCAATTTCGATACTAATCTATCGTGTTTATATGCGAGTTCGTCAAATCCCAGAGCTTTTTTCACTGTAGATATAAGCCACCACGGGACAGGGGAAGGAGGTGCAATAAGAAACGGGAACAACACAAAAAACTAACGGTACTAATTTTTGGTGATCGATGT
>JAMKCH010046280.1:0-19051 GCA_023653785.1 Ophioderma brevispina | reverse complement strand
CCGACCAGGGTACTCTTTCCGGGGCCTATTTTATCACATGAATCTAAAGTCAACTATTTTTCTACTATAAAAGTAATGTACTTGCTATGCGCGCTCATTGTGATAATAACCTGCTACCCTCACGGAAACTGATTCGCAACAGACCCCAAAATTCACAAATAGGACCTTGTTTTTTTTTACCGAAACGAACTACCATTACACCAAACGTGGAGTGATTTGGAACTGTGCCCCCTTCGAACAAACACGACCAATATCTTAATTTTCATACTTTTTTTCTGGTATTTTGAAATGTTAGACATATTCAAGAAAAAGTGTGAAATTATATTCCAATATATTTGCTTTTGGTTGTGTTATAAATCCAGTTTTACGCAATGTGCTCTCATACTGAATTTGCGTCAAATTGCCCTTCCTCACGTTTAATTTACTGTTAATATGGGAACTAATATCAAGCATCTCCGATGGTAAGCAGTCAACAGATCTTGGTCTGCCCCAATGATCCCAACTTCAACGATTATACTCCCCTCCCCCCCCCCCCACAGACACCACGCCCGCGGCAAAATCGCGCAACTTTGTGGCAATTTTCTCCTCATTTGGCATGTCCGTCGCCATATTGGACATGAAGCTCGACACCATATTCGTGAGAAGGCTGCCACACCCCTATTTCTTCACAAGGTAATCAAAAAATGACTTAGACTCGAAACGACATATCCTATTTTCTAATGCAACGTTTACCTACTCTTGATATTCACAAAAATGGAAAATAAGCAGTTTTCACTCGAAAACCATGCCACGGGTAGTCCAGCACGTACGTATTCGAAGGGGGCACAGTAACCAAATAATTGCCAATTTTTTTGCCCCCATTGAAAAAGCACTAACTTAAAACGTGGATAAAGAACTCCTCTTTTTCCACCAACGTAAACCATTTTGAATATTTTCATGCCTAAATCACATGATAAGACCTGAACCTTGCATATTAAGCTTTCAATTTCATCTTACACCTTTCCGATTAACGTTTACGATAAGAGCACGTGCACAGCGCCCCGTCTTTTCGTCTGTCACGGACGCCTAATAACCGTTTCCGACCAGGGTATTTTTCCGGGGCCTATTTTATCACATGAAACTCAAAAGTCACTAATATTTCTACATAAGAAGTACTGTACTTGCTATGCGCTCTCATTGTGATAATCACATGCTCCCTCACGTAAAACTGATTCGCACCGTCACAAACAACACTCAACCAAAATATCACAAACAGGACTTGTGTTTTTTTTGAATTAAACCACCGGAACTAACTACCATTAGTACACCACCTGGAGTGATTTGGTACTGTGACCCCCCTTAGACACGAAACAGAACGTAATTTTTCAATATTTTTTTTCTGTATTTTTAGAAAATCGTTAGACATTTTCCAAGAAAAAGTGAATTATATTCAATATCTTGCTTTTGTTTGTGTTATAATCCAGTTTTTCACCGCAATGTGCCTCATATACCTAAGTTGCGGGCGTCAAATGCCCTTCCTCACAAGTTTATTGAACTCTGAACTTAATTGGGAAATATATGCAGATCTCAGATGGTAGCAAGTCCTACAGATCTTTGGTAGGCCCTACAATGGATCCCAACTTCATGATTAGATCCCCCTCCCCACCCCACAGACACACACGCCCTCCAAATCAAGCTCGCAACTTTGTGGCAATTTTCTCCTCATTTGGCATGTTACGTGTCGCCCATATTATTGGCTGAAACCGACACCATATTCGTTGAAAAAGTCTGACCCCACCCATTGCTTTTTCAACAATGTATCAAAATGACTTGCCTCTGAAAACGACATAGAGGCCTAAATTTCTAATGCAAGCTTTTACCTACTTTTTATCTCCAACAATGGAAAATAAGCATTATTCACCTCGAAAAACCATGCCACGGGGTAGTCCATGCACGTCACGTATTCGAATCGAAGGTGCACAGTACCAAATAATTGGCCCCAATTGAAAACACGTAAAATGGATTAAAGAACTCTCTTTTGCCACCAGACTAAAACCATTGTTGAATATTTTCAATGCATATCCATGATAAGACCTGAAACTGTGCATATAAGCTTTCAATTCAATCTTACAACACCTTCCGATTAACTTTTACGATAAGAGCACGTGAACATCGCCACCCCGCTATTTTCTGCTGTCACGGACGCCTACTAACCGTTTCCGCCAGGGTATTCCTTTCCTGGCCATTTTATCAACATGAATCGAAAGTCACTATGTTTTCTACTTATAAATAATGTACGTTGACTATGGCGTCTCCTCATTTGATAAATAACATGCTAATACCACCCCCTCACGAAACTGATTCGCCACATGAAACACAAAAATACTCGACAAGATATGACTTGTTTTTTAAACCGACCTCTACCATTACACCCAACGTGGAGTGATTTGGTACTTGCCCCCTTCGAACACGCACCCCTATCTTATATTTTCCATATTTTTTTTTTTCTGTATTTTTTAGAAAGGTTAACATTTTCAGAAAAATGTGCAATTATATTTATTTTTTTTATTTTTTTTATTTTTTTTATTTTTTGCTTTTTTTAAGTTTTTTACTTTTTTTGTGTCAAATTGCCCTTCCTCACCGTTTATTCATTGTTGATGGGAATTATATCAATCTCAGATGGTGCAGTCATACAGTATTCTTTGGTAGCCTACAATGGATTCCCAACTTCATGATAGACTCCCCTCCCCGCCCCCCCCCCCCCCCCCCCACACAGCCACTCCCCTCATCAAAATCTCGCAACTTTGTCGCAATTTTCTCCTCATTTTGGCATGTACGTCGCCAGATTGGACATGAATCTCGACACCATATTCGTGGAAAAGTCCTGACCACAAACAAACCAAACCCCTATTGCTTTCACATGTACTCAAAATGAACTAGGACTCAAAAAACGAGCATAGCCTATTTTTAATGCAAAGCGTTTACCCTCTTTTATCTCCAAAATGGAAATAAGCATGTTTCACTCGAAAACCATGCCCACGGGTAGTCCATGCACAGTACGTATCGAATCGAAGGGGCACAGTAACCAAATTAAGTGCCCCCCTTGAAAGCACTAAACATGTGATTAAAGAAACTCTCTTTTTTCCATCCACCAAACGTACAACATTTTGAATATTTTCAATGCATAAATCACAGGATAAGACCTGAAACTTGCAATTAAGCTTCAATCACTTACACCTCTTCCGATACGTTTTACGATAAGATCACGTGAACAGCGCCACCAGCGATGTTCGGCTGTCACGGACGCTACTAACCGTTTCCGACGAGGGTATTCTTTCCGGGGGCTATTTTATCACATGAATGGAAAGGCACTATTTTTTCTACTATAAGAGAATGTTACTTGCTATGCGCTCTCATTGTGATAATAAACATGCTACCCTCACGGACAACTGTAATTCGCACGGACAACAACCAATTCACAAATAGGAACTTGTTTTTTTTAACCGGAACTAACTACCATTAACACCAAACGTGGAGTGAATTGGTACTGGTGCCCCCACCTTCGAACACGACCAATACCTTAATTTTCATATTTTTTTCTGTATTTTTAGAAATGTTTAGACATTTTCAAGAAAAGTGTGAAATTAATATTCCCAATATATTTGCTTGGTTGTGTTATAAATCCAGTTTTCCCCAATGTGCCTCTCATACAATTTGCGTCAAAATTGCCCTTCCTCTCAGTTTATTTACTGTTAATGGGAAATATATCAGATCTGAGATGGTACCAGTCATACGATCTTGGGGGAGGCCTACAATTGAATCCCAACTTCAATGATTAGACTCCCCTACCCCCCCACACCCACCCGCCCTCTTCAAAATTCTCGCAATTTGTGGCAATTTTTCTCCTCATTTGGCATGTACCTCCCATATTGGCAATTAAACTCGACACCATTTCGTGAAAAGTTCTGACGCACACACCCCTATTGCTTTTCACATGTAATTAAAAATGAACTTAGGACTCAAAAAACGAGCATAGCCTATTTTTCTAATGCAAGCTTTTAAATGTACCTACTTTTATCTCCAAAAATGTAAATAAGCATGTTTCACTTCCACTCGACAACCTGCCACTGTAGTCCCATGCACGTAACATTCGAATCGAAGGGGGCAACATTACCAAATAATTGCCCCATTGAAAAGCAACGTAAAAATGTGATTAAGAAACTCACTCTCTTTTTTCCACCAACTGAAAACCATTTTGGAATATTTTCAATGCACTAAATCCATGATTAAGACCTTGAAACCTTGCATATAAGCTTCAAGTCATCTTACACCTCCGATTAACTTTTACGATTAGAGCACGTGAACAGCGCCAGCGCTATTTCGCTGTCCCGTGACGCCTACTAACCGTTTCCGACCAGAGTATTCTTTCCGGGGCCTATTTTAATCACATGAATCCGCAAGTCACTATTTTTCACTATAAGAGTAATGTACTTGTATGGCGCCCCTCTCATTGTGATAATACATGCCTACCCTCACGGAAAACTGATTCGCACATGCTTCCCACCCTCAAATTTATCACAATAGGACTGTTTTTTTAGAAACCGGAACTACACTCCATACAACCCACACGTTGAGTGATTTGGGTACTTGCCCCCTTCGAACACGACAAATATCTTAATTTTCATATTTTTTTTCTGTATTTTAGAAATGGTAGACATTTTGCAAGAAAAAGTGTGAAATTATATTCCAATATATTGCTTTGTTGTGTTATAAATCCATTTTTCCCCAATTGCTCTATACCGAATTTGCGTCCAAATTGCCCTTCCTCACAAGTTATTTACTGTTAAGGGAAATATACTAGATCTCAGATGTTAGCAGTCATACAGATCTTTGGTAGGCCTACAATGGATCGCAACTTCATGATTAGACTCCCCCTCCCCCCCCCCCCACCCAGACAACGCCTCTCAAAATCTCGCAACTTTGTGGCAATTTTTCTCCTCATTTGGCATGTCGTTCGCCATATTGGACATGAAACACTCGACACATATGCGTGAAAAGTCTGACCACACACAACCCCTATTTTTTGCTTCACAATGTAATCAAAAATGAACTATAGACTCTAAACGAGCATAGCCTATTTTCTAATGCAAACTTTTACCGTACTTTTATTATCTCCAAAATGGAAAATAAGGCATGTTTCACGAAAAACCCTGCACGGGTAGTCCATGCACGTACGTCTTCGAAGGGGGCACAGTACCAAATAATTGCCCCATGGAAAAGCACGTAAAAATGTGATTAAAGAAACTCTCTTTCCCCCCGACGTAAAACCATTTTGAATATTTTCATGATAAATCACATATAAGATCTGAAACTTGCATATAAGCTTCAATTCAATCTTACACCTGAACCTTCCGATTAACTTTTACGATAAGAGCACGTGAACATCGCCCACGCTATTTTCCTGCGGCGCGTCTGTCCACGCGACGCCTACTAACCGTTTCCGACCAGGGTATTCTTTCCGGGGCCTACTTTTTTATCACATGGAATCGAAAGTCCTATTTTCCTACGATAAGTAATGTACTTGCTATCGCTTCATTGTGATAATAACATGCTACCCTCAACTGACTGAATCGCACAGGACCCAAAATATCACAAATAGGACTTGTTTTTTTACCGGAACTAACTACCATTACAACCAAACGTGGAGTGATTGGGTACTGTGCCCCCTTCGACACGTACCATATCTTATTTTTCATATTTTTTTCTGTATTTTTAGAAAGGTTAGACATTTTCAAAGAAAAGTGTGAAATTATCATTCAATATATTGCTTGTTTGTGTTAATAAACAATCCAGTTTTTCCCCGCAATGTGGGCTCCCATTCCGGATTTGCGTCAAATTGCCCTTCCTCACAGTTTAATTTACTGTAAATGGGAAATATACAGATCTCAGATGGTAGCAGTCAAACAGATCTTTGGTAGGCCTACAAGGATCCCACTTCATGATTAGCTTCATACCTAAGACCCCCTCCCCCACCCCACACACACACAAACGCACGCCCGCTCAAAATCTCGCAACTTTGTGGCAATTTTCTCGCTCATTTGGCATTTACGTCGCCATATTGGACAGGAAACTCGACACATATTCGTGAAAAGTCTGACCACACCCTATTGCTTGCACACTGTAATCAAAAATGAACTTAGGACTCTAAAACGAGCATAGCCTATTTTCTAATGCAAACTTTTACCTACTTTTTATTTTATCTCCAAAAATGGAAAATAATCATGTTTCAAACTCAACTCGAAAACCATGCCACGGTTATTCCATGCACGTCACGTTATTCGACAAGGGGCACAGTACCCATACTTGCCCCTTGAAAAAGCACGTAAAAAGGGTGATTAAGAAACTCTCTTTTCACACCAGACGTAAAACCATTGTTTGAATATTTTCAATTCATAATCACATGATAAGACCTTAAACTTGCATATAAGCTTCAATTCATCTTACACCTTCCGATTACCTTTTAACGAGACGAGCACGTGAACAGCGCCAGCCACCGCTATTTTCGTCGGCTGTCCGGACGCCTAACTCACGTTTCCGAAACCAGGGTCTTTCTTTCCGGGGCCTATTTTATCACATGAAATCGAAAGTCACTATTTTTTCTACTATAAGAGTAATGTACTTTCTATGCGCTCTCATTGTGATAATTAACAGTACCCTCACGGGAAACTGATTCGCCCAGGACACCAAAATATCACAAATAGGATGTTTTTTTACCGGAACTAATACCATTACACCAACGTGGAGTGATTGGTACTGTTGCCCCCTCGAACAAGACCAGATTTAATTTCCATATGTTTCTGTATTTTTAGATAATGTTAGCCAGTTTCAAGAAAAAAAGTGTGAAATTATATTCCAATATATTGCTTTGTTGTGTTATAAATCCATTTTTCCCCAATTGCTCTATACCGAATTTGCGTCCAAATTGCCCTTCCTCACAAGTTATTTACTGTTAAGGGAAATATACTAGATCTCAGATGGTAGCGGTCTTACTGATCTTTGGTAGGCTTACAAATGGATCCAACTTCATGATAGACTACCCCCAACCCCACACACACACACGCCCTCTCAAACTCTCGCAACTTTGTGGCAATTTTTCTGCTTTGGCATGTACGTCGCATATGGACATGAAAAATCGAACCATATTCGTGAAAAGTCTGACCACACCCCTATTGCTTTCAAAATGTAATCAAAAATGAACTTAGACTCTGAAACGCGCATAGCCTAGTTCTAATGCAAACATTTAGCTACTTGTATCTCCAAAAATGGAAAAAAATAAGCATGTTTCACTCGAAAAAACCATGCCACGGGTAGTCCATGCACGTACGTATTAGAAGGGGGGCACAGTACCAAATAATTGCCCCCATGAAAAGCACGTAAAAATGTGATTAAAGAAAAACTCTCGTTTCCACCAGAACTCAAACATTTTAAATTTTCAATGCATAAATCACATGAAAGCCTGAAACTTGCATATAAGCTTCAATTCATCTTACACCTTCAGATACTTTACGAGAAGAGCACGGAACAGAGCCACCGGCTATTTCGGCTGCACGGACGCCTACTAACCGTTCCGACCAGGGTATCTTTCCGGGCCATATTTTATACCTGAATCGAAAGTCACTATGTTTCTACTATAAGAGTAATATAATTGCTATGCGCTCTCATTGTGATAATAACAGCTCCCCTCACGGAAAACTGATTCGCACAGGACCCAAGATATCACAAATAGGACTTGTTTTTTTAAAAACGAAACTAACTACCATTACACCAACGTGGAGTGATTTGGTACTGTCCCCCCCTTCGAACACGCCCAATATCTTAATGTTTCACAATATTTTTTTTCTGTATTTTTAGAAATGTTTTAGACATTTTCAGAAAAAGTGGAAATTATATTCCATCGATTGCTTGGGTTGTGTTAATAAATCCAGTTTTCCGCAACGTGCTCTCCAAGACCGAATTTGCGTCAAATGTGCCCTTCCTCACCATTTATTCTGTTACTGGGAAATAATCAGATCTCAGATGTTAACAGTCCTACAGATCTTTGGTAGGCGCCTACAATTGATCCCAACTTCATGATTAGAACTCCCCCCCCTCTCCCCCCCCCCCCCCCACAACACACAACTTCCCTCACTTCAAATCTCGCAACTTTTGTTGCAATTTTCTCCTCATTTGCATGTAACGATTCGCCATATTGGGACATACTCGACACCATATTCGTGAAAAGTCCCTGAACCACAAACCCCATTGCTTTTCACAATGTAAAGCAAAAAGAACTTAGACGCTGAAAACGAGCATAGCCTATTTTCTAATATGCAAGCATTTTATACCTACTTTTAAATCTCCACAATGTAAATAAGCAGTTTCATCACTCGAAAACCATGCCACGGGTAGTCCATGTGCACTTACTTATTCGAACGAAGGGGGCACAGTTAACCAATAAAATTTTGCCCCCATTGAAAATCACGTAAAAATAATGATTAAATAAAACTTCCTCTTTCCACCAGACGTAAAACCATTAATATTGTTCAATGCATAATCACATGATAAGACCCTGAACCTTGCATATAAAGCTTCATTTTCCTCATCTTACACAATCTTACACCTCTTCCATTAACTTTACGATAAGCACGTGAACAGCGCCACCGGTATTTTATTTATTTATTTATTTATTAAACATTGCTAAAATACACTCAAGAATATATATACAAATAAAAGCGATGAAGAACATAAAACCAATAAAGGTGGCACAGAAGGCTAGCCTGGTGAAGTCTAGAAGCAACCAGTCGCTGTCAACCAATGGGTGTGGACTTCCACCAAACCCACCTGCCCACAACTAACCAACACATTCCAATAAATATTGCAACACTAAGTTTATTATCACACTCTGGCCTCTTCCAGTCTGAGGATTTCTCCCCACTCAACCCCCCGTCTCCCATGCCCACACCCCCCCCCAACTCCCCCCCGCCCCCCACACACTTCACCACAGCCCCACACATGCTCATACTCACAGACTAGGAAGTGGCCACTGAGGGGAAGCAAGAAACTTTTAACTGATAGGGTGTTTGCATAAGGTGACACCCCCCTCCGCACCCTTCCCCGACACCCCCACGAATTCGGAAACCTTAACGGAACAAACCACATAAACCGTGGTGTTGTGTGAGGGGGTGGGGGTTCCCGCCAAGGTTCCGTCACGGCCTTCCAACTCATAGTACGCCCAAAGAAAAGCATGTCAAAAGTGTAAACACCCCTGGAAACAGCCCTAATGGAAATACATTATAAAATACAAAATTATAAATTCACAATATTTGTTATAAGTCCATCTCTTCAATACTCAAGTTTAAAATACTTTTTGAGTGAGTTGTTTTTTAAAGAAATTGCGGCTGCCAGGTGTTTAGCATGAAATATTCCCTCAATTGATTTTGGAACCCCAGACCACAAAGGAGGGAAATTAACAGATATAATGTCTTGAAACTGTCCAGTTTTGATGTGATATGGTGGTTAAAAAGAAGATCCTCAGTATGACGACTATTTTGACCAATTAATGAACTCAAATGCTACATTGTACTACAACTACATGCAAAGCAGATTGATAAATAATTCTAAACGGTTATTCAATCCATTGATACAGCGGCTGTAAACCGCTCCCTGTACGATTGTTCCCTTCCCCCCCCCCCCTTTTTTGAACTCCAATATGTATCTAACTTGCCCGTCTTTGAATATTTTTCCCAAACAATTTATTGTGATTCTTACGATATAAACAGGCATGAAAGAACAAAAATCCGAATAATGGGCAAGACAATTACCGATACATTTGAGAAGAATATTTTGGTCCTCGCCTTGCCAAAACGTCTTGAGAAACCGCTAAACAAGTTATTGCACTTGTTTTGTACAATAGACATGTTCATTCCAATAGGTCAGCAGCAATTTGAAGAACTCCAGAAGGAGCGAAGGAGACTGTGGACTTGGGATAGCTGAAGTATTTTAAACACCAAATAGGTTTGCAGAAGGTTTATTTTTACGACGTGAGATACACATGACTTGGCATTTTCTGGTGGATTCAGTTGAAGAGCATTGTTTTCTGACACCAATTTAGAGTGGAACAAGATCATTTTGAAGATGTGGGCACAATCCAGAACCATCATTAATGACAACAAATAAAAAAGTATCGTCTGCGTAATTGGACAATTTTTGAATGAGATGAAGATGGAAAGAAATTGATATAGATATTGAACAGAGCGGCCCCAAAGACTGAACCTTGAGGAACGCCGGAGGACTGTAACAAAATCAGACATAAAACCCCCGACAAAACGACTCTCTGAACACGATTACAAATAAAGAGGAGATCCCATTTATTAGTGGACCTCTGAAGCCGTAAGTACGGTGTAGTTTATCCAGCAAAACTACTTAAGAGTGAATCAAAAGACACGCTATAGCACTGAACAAGATCGGATACTGGGAGTGGGAGATGTACGACGATCTAAAATTCGGTTCCATTCACAGAGAGCTCGTTTAAACAATATTAATAATAATAATACAGCGAGTTATATAGCGCCTTAATGCTATTGGCCTCTAAGCGCTTTTCCAGCAACGGTCGCTGATCACTGTGGCCCTGTCATACCATAAACCATTTAGGATCATGTCAAGTGATGCGCAAGATAGGGATCATCGCTTTCCCCTTAATCAGCAAACCTACATCGAGATACCACTGCAGCCGGTATCAGCTTCCCAAATACGCATGGGTAATCGAGACAACTAAGCGGTTTATTTTCTTGTCAGTGAACTTACAGATAGCTGAATCTCACAGGGCCCGAACGCATGCCTATACGCAGGGATGAACATACACTGGAGTCAAGCGCTTACCTGATTGAGCTATTCCTTGTTAATGCGGTGGCACCAAAGGAGTTCCCGGGAGAAAAACCATGTTGGTCTGTATACAAGAGAACCGTTATTCAAGAGATGATCGCGAATATGTCAAAACATGCTCTCCCCCATCTCCCACATCTTTGACAACAATGGAAGAAGGGCTATTGCCTATAATTTTTGAGGTCACACCGATTACCCTTTTTTATACACAGGACCAACATTGCCATCTTCCAACATGTAGGAAGAGTTACCTGTAAACATTTATTATTTTAAAAATACGGGTCAGAACTGGGCAGATGGTACTAGCAACAATTAAGCATACACTGAAAATTTCATTTCATCGGCCCAACACTTTATTAATTGGGGTACGAGACTTGAGTTTTCTCAAAAAACCCAGTCCCTTAGTGATATTCCCAATGTAACAAGTAGGTACATCAAGCTCTGGAGATGTTACCGCCGTGCAATCCCGTCACATGATGCTGCTTTATTAAAATAACTACCAACACGATTGAGCCGTTGGCAAAAAGAATTTGAGATGGATTTGACGTAATTGAGCCATCAATAGCACAAGGAACGAGAATCAATCATGCTCTGCACGTTTATTACGACATGACAAGAACTTTTCAAGTTGTCAATTTTTAGCAAACTTTGCTTCCCAGTGAGAACATAGCTTGTTCTTTTTAAGCATAATGAAAGGGCTGATTGTTCAGTTTACGGTAAAACATCCCAGTCACACTTATTGTAACGTTTATAGCTTTATGATCATCCTTTTTGTTTTTTTCGTAACTCAGATGGCTTTCGATCATGCGCGAAAACCATTGCTTACAAATTACGTTTCTTAGTGACCTTAGGAATACATTTATTTATATAATACAAAACCTATCTAGTTAAAATATTCCCATACCTGAATCAATGGGCCAATTATCATTAAAACACTATACCATCGTGTCTTAAGATAGATTGTTTAATTGTTCACAATCAGCTCCGATCATATTGTAAACTGTTCTAACGAGGATGTAGGCAGGCCACGCTGTAATTTACCCCTAAAATGTAAAAGTTAACCATACATTGGTCCTGCAGAAACAGTAAGTTTTTTCATGAACTTGAGTATCATAGACTTGATTCGAGCATGTGGAAAACAAGAATCCATCATTAAGGAGTAACCATTCACAGGTAGGCGAGTGAGCATAAACCACCGATGAAGAGCCGAAGATGGTCCGAAATTTCCGTGAGCTTAGTGTATAATTGGGGCAGTGAGGTAATACAAACTTGGATGGGACCACAAATTAAATTTAAAATCAACCCAGGGTAAAGGTTCCAGGAAACGCTCAGGGTGAAGGTGTTGTGAGCATTTTTCAAGGCAGGCAAGAGCCTCCAATATCTTGTTGGGTTTTTGGGCGATAAAAAACACAAACCGCAACGCCCTCGGTTGTTAGCGATAACTAATAGATGCCATACAGCTGAGATGAATTTAGGATAACTATGATGATAAGTCAAACCGAAGGGTCCAACTCAGGCGAAATCTATCAAAACGTCCACCACTTGGTATTTCTAATTCAAAGAAAAAAGAATCATTTCTGAAGATTCTGAAATTATTAAGTATAGATGCACTAGGTATATGGGGACAGCCAGGTTTTCTGCAGATGCCGACAATTTGAAAGCTCGGGAGAGTAACATATTCGTAATCCATAGTTTTATTTTTAACTGCGGGGCATTCAAGAAGATTCCAGAAATACCTTGAGCCACCCTATCGGCATTTTGGAATCACATATTCTTCAGCAGATGTTATCGTGGGCTGGCCTGGCCCCAGGGTTTTGGTGAATATCCCCACACAAGAGTTAAGCAATTGGAAAAGAGAAGTATGGTTGGCCAATAGTAAAAGGCAATGCCCGTTGTTTACAGGATTTATTGAAGAGCAGTGGACCATTAGTGATGTATGCTGTTTTGCGGCGCCATGTAATTGTGGTCACAAATCCACACAGCTAAGCATATGCAATAAAACAAAGCACAACACCTCCAAACACCGTGAGCAGTCATTAGGTTTGCTCATTGTGCACCTTTCGGCTGTGGCAGTTAGATTTCGATTTTTCCGGCTGTCACGGACGCTATAACCGTTTCCGACCAGGGTATTTCTTTTTCGGGCCTTTTAAAATATCACATTACCTCGACGTCACTATTTTCTACTATAAGAGTACTGTACTTGCTATGCGCTCTCATTTGTGTATAAACCAATGCTACCCTCACGGAAAACGATTCGCAACAGGCCAACCAATATCACAAAAGGACTTGTTTTTTAACCGGAACTAACTACCATTAAACCAAACGTGGAGTGATTTGGTACTGTTGGCCCCCTTCGAACCCGACCAAATCTTTAATTTAATTTTCATATTTTGTTTTTCTGTATTATTAAGAAATGGTTGACATTTTCAAGAAAAAGTGTGAAATTCTTTCCAATATATTGCTTGGTTGTGTGATAAATCCACCAGTTTTCTTTTCCGCAATGTGCTCTCAGACCGAATTTGCGTCAAATTTTGCCCTTCCTTCACAGTTTTTAATTTACTGGTAAGTGAAATATAACAATCCAGAGTTAGCATTCATACCGATCTTTGTAGGCCTCCCATGGATCCCAACTTCAATGATTAGACCTCCCCGCCCCCCACCTCCTCACCCCCCCCCCCCCACACACAACGGCCCTCTCAAATCTCGCAACTTTTGTGGCATTTTTCTTTTCTTCTCCTCAATTTGGCATGTACGTCCGCCATATTGGAACATGAAAACTCGACACACCATATTCGTGAAACGTCTGACCACACACACCCCTATTTGCTTTCACATGTCATCAAAAAAATGAACTTAAGACTCTGAAAACTAGCATAGCCTCTTTTCTAATGCACTTTTATTTACCTACTTTTATCCCAAAATGGAAAATAAGCTGGTTTTCACTCATCACTCGAAAACATGCCACGGTGTAAAGTCCAATGCACGTACGTATTCGAATCAAGGGGGGCCCCGTACCAAATATTTGCCCCATTGGTAACAGCACGTAAAATGTTTGATAAAGAAACTCTCCTTTTTCCACCAGACGTAAAACCCATTTTTGATATTTTTCAATGCATAAAAATCACATGATAAGCCCTGACACTTGCCATATACGCTTCAATTTCATCTTACTCCTTACACCTTCCGATTAACTTTTAAGATAAGAGCACGTGAACAGCGTCACCCGCTATTTTCGGTTGTCACGGACGCCTCCTACCCGTTTCCGACCAGGGTAATTCTTTCCGGGGGCCTATTTTTATAATCACATGACTCGAAAGTCACTATTTTCTACTATAAGAGTAATATAATTGCCTATGCGCTCTCATTGGGATATAACATGCTTACCCTCACGGAAAACTTGATTCCAAATGACACCCAAAATATCACAATAGGACTTTTTTTTTTACCGGAACTAACTACCATTACACCAAACTTGGAGTGATTTGGTACTGTGCCCCCCTTCGAAACACGACCAATAATCTTAATTTTCTATTTTTTTTCTGTATTTTTTAAGCATGTTTAGACATTTTCAGAAAAAGTTGTGAAATTAATAATTCCATAACTTGCTTGTTGTGTTAATAAATCCATTTTTCCGCAATGTGCTCCTCATAAGACCGAATTTGCGTCAAATTGCCCGTCCCCTCCACAGGTTATTTACTGTTAATGGGAAATATATCAGATCGCAATGGTATCAGTCCATACAGGGATCTTTTGTTAGGCCTACAATGGATCCCAATCCCAAATGCCTACTTCATGATTAGCTTCCCCCTCCCCCCCCCCCCCACACACCCCACCGAACGCACGCCCTCTCAAAAAATCTTCCGCAACATTTGTGGCAATTCTCTCCTCATTTGGCATGTCCGTCGGACGGGTAACGGTCGACGTCGCCATATTGGAAATGAAACTCGGACCCAAACATACTTCCGTGAAAAGTCGCCACATCAGACCCCTATTGCTTTCACATGTCATCAAAAATGAACTTAGACTCTGAAACGAGCATAGCGGCGCTTTTTCTAATCAAGCATTTTTACCTACTTTATCTCCAATGGAAATAAGCATGTTTTCCATTCATTTCATGTTTCACTCGAAAACCATGCCCAACGGGTGTCCATGCAACGTTACGTATTCGAATCGAAGGGGCACATTAAACAAACCAAATTAAAATAAAATTGCCCCATTTAAAGCACGTAAAATGTGATCAAAGAAACTCTCCTTTTCCACCAGACGTGAAAACCATTTTTGGAATATTTTCAATGCATAAAATCACATGATAGCCTTAAACTTGCATATAGCTTCAATTTCATCTTACACATTCCGATTAACGTTTACGATAAGAGCACGTGAACATCGCCCAACCGCTATTTATCCGCTGTCCCGGACGGCCTACTAAACCGTTTCCGACCAGGGTATTCTTTCTTTCCGGGGCCTAATTTTTCCATGAATCGAAAGTCACTATTTTCTACATAAAGATTAATGTACTGCTATGGCGGCTCTCAATTGTTATAATAACAGCTATACCCTCACGGAAAACTTATTCGCACAGGACAACCAAATATTCACAACTAGGACTGTTTTTTTTAAAACCGGAACTAACTACCATTACATTACAAACCAAACGTGGAGTAATTTGGTACCTGTGCCCCCTTCGAACACGAACAATATCTTAATTTCATATTCTTCTGTATTTTTAGTAAATGTTAGACATTTCAAGAAAAAGTGTGGAAATTAATTCCAATATATTGCTTGGTTGTGTGATAAATCCACTTTTCCGCTATGTGCTCCAATACCGAATGTGCGTTCAAATTGCCCTCCTCACAGTTATTCACGTGATGGGAACTATATCAGATTCTCAGATGGTAGCGGTCATAATGATCTTTGGTAGGCCTACAATGGAATCCCAAACTTCAAATGATTAGACTCCCCCTCCACCCCCCCCACAACACCACACAACATGACCTCTCAAAAATCTCGCAAACTTGGTGGTAATTTTCTCCTTATTTGTCATGTACGTCGCCATATTGGACATGCAAACTCGAAACATATTCGTGAAAAGTATGACCACACCTATTGCTTTCAAAATGTAACAAAAATGAACTTAGACTCTGAAAACGAGCATAGCCTATTTTCTAATGCAAACTTTTAGTACTTTTTCTCCAAACCCCCCAAAAAATGGAAAATAAGCATGTTTCATTGAAAACCATGAATATTGGGTAGTCTATGAACGTACGTGTTCGAAGGGGACACAGTACCAACTAATTGCCCCATGAAAAGCACGTGAAAATGTGATTAAAGAAACTCTCTTTTCCACCAGACTTAAAACCATTTTGAATTTTTCAATGCATGATTAAATCCACATATATAAATACTTTGATGAAACTTGCATATAAGCTTAATTCACCCTTACACCTTCCGATTAACCTTTACGATAAGAGCACGTGTACAGCGCCACCGCATTTTGGCTGTCACGGACCGCCTCCTAACCGTTCCGACAGGGTATTTTCCGGGGCCTATTTTATCACATGATTCGAAAATCACTATTTTCTATTATAAGAGTACTGTACTTGCTATGCGCTCTCATTTGTAATATACATGCTACCTTCACGGGAAACTTATCGCACCAGGAAAACAAAAATCACAAAATAGGAGGTTTTTTAACTCGGAACTAACTACCATTACACCAACCGTGGAGCTGAGTTGGTACTGTGACCGCCTGTGCGAACACGACATCCGTCTAATACTGTTGTCAATATTCTCTGTTTATTTTTAGAAATGTGAGGACAGTTTCCAAGAAAAAAGTGTGAAGTTGTGAATGAAATTATATTCCAATATAGTGTTGGTGGTGTTAT
Source organism: Ophioderma brevispina (assembly GCA_023653785.1). Lineage (NCBI taxonomy): Eukaryota > Metazoa > Echinodermata > Ophiuroidea > Amphilepidida > Ophiodermatidae > Ophioderma > Ophioderma brevispina. The sequence goes on along the minus strand of JAMKCH010046280.1, from coordinate 2,267 downwards.
AAATCCAGTTTCCCGCAATGTGCTCTCATACCTAATTTGCGTCAAATTGTCCATTACTCGCAGTTTATTCACTGTATGGGGAATATATCAGATCTCAGATGGCTTAGCGGTCATACTGATCTTTGGTAGGCCTACAATGGATCGCAACTTCATGATTAGACTCCCCCTCCCCCCCCCCCACACACACACATGCCCTTCAAAATCTCGCACTTTGTGGAAATTTTCTCCTCCATTTGGCATGTACGTCGCCCATATGGCCATGAACCTCGACACCATATTCGTGAAAAGTCTGACCCACCACTATTGCTTTCAATGTAATCAAAAATGAACTTAGACCTGAAAACGAGCATAGCTATTTTCTAATGCAAAACTTTAGCTACTTTTATCTCAAAAAATGGAAATAAGAAGTGTATTCCTCGAAAAAAACCCATGCCATGGGTCGTCTATGCACGTACGTGTTCGAAGGGGGGCACAGTACCAAATACTGCCCACTTGACAAGCACGTAAAATGGATTAAAGAAACTCTCTTTTCCATCAGACGTAAAACATTTTGAATATTTTTCAATGGCATAAATCACTGATAAGAACTGAAACTTGGATATAAGCTTCAATTCACCTTACACATTCCGATAACTTTTACGATAAGAGACACGTGGAAACAGCGCCACCCGCTATTTTCGGCGGCACGGACGCCTCTAACAGTTTCGAACCAGGGTTTCTTTCCGGGGCCTATTGTATCACATGAATCGAAAGTCACTATTTTTATAATATAAGCGTCTGTACTTGATATGCGCTCTCATTTTGGATAACACAATGCTACCCTTATTTACGGGAAACTGATTCGCACAGGACCCCAAAATATCACAAATAGGACTGGTTTTTTACGGAACTAACTACCATTACCACACAAACGTGGAGTTGATTTGGTACTGTGCCCCCTTCTGAAACGATTCTAATATCTAAATTTTTCATTGTATTTCTCGTATTTTTAGAAATGTTGACAGTTTCAAGAAAAAGTGTGAAATTATATTCCAATAATTGCTGGTTGTGTTATAAATACAGTTTCCGCAATGTGCTATCATACCGAATTTGCGTCAAATTGTCCCTTCCTCACAGTTTATTCACTGGTGATGGGAAATATATCAGATCTCAGATGGTAGCGGGCATAATGATATTTGGTAGACCTTTCAGTGGATCCAACTTCATGATTAGGACTTCCCCTTTCCCCCTCCCCCCCCCCCACATACTCTCAAAATCTCTGCAACTTTGTGCAATTTTCCCTCATTTGCATTGTACGTCTGCCATATTGGACATGGAAAACTCGACCCATATTCGTGAAGTCGGACCCACACCCATATCGCTTTCACAATGTCAAATCAAACATGAACTAGACTTCTGGAACACAGAATGCCGATTTTCTAATGAAACTTTTATGTACTTTATCTCAAAACTGGAAAAATAAGCATGTTTCACTTTGAAAACCATGCATGGTAGTTAGTCTATGCACGTACGTGTTCGAAGGGGACACAGTACAAAAATTGGCCCCATTGAAAAGCACCGTAAAAGGTGATTATAAGAAACGCTCTTTCCACCAGACGTCGTAAACCATTTTGAACATTTTCAATGCATATCACATGAAAGACCTGAAAATTGCATATAAGCTTCAATTCACCTTACACATTACGATTAACTTCGCCGATAAGAGCCGTGAACAGCGCCACCGCTATTTTCGGCTGTCACGACGCTCCTAAACCGTTTCGACCAGGGTTTATTCCGGGGCCTATTTTATCACATGAATCGAAGCACTATTTTTTACTATAGAGTAATTTGTACTTGCTATGGCCGCTCTCATTTTGATAAAACATGTACCCTCACGGGAAACTGATTCGCACAGGACAACAAAAATATCACAAATAGACCTTGTTTTTAACGGGAACTAACTCCCCACCACCATTAAACCAAACGTGGAGTGATTGGTACTGTGCCCCTTTCGAACACGACTCTATCTTAATTTTCAATTTCTTCTGGATTTTTAGAAATGGTAGGCCAGTTCAAGGAAAAGTGTTGTGATGAAATGATATTCCCAAATATTGCGTGGTTGTGTCTAAAGTCCAGTTCCGCAATGTGCTCGCATACCGATTGCGTAAAATTGTCCCTTCCTCACAGTTGTATTCACTGGGGTTGATGGGAAATATATCAGATCTCAGATGGTATCGGTCATATGCTCTTTGGTATGACCTACAATGGATCCAACTTCATGATTAGAC
>JAMKCH010046279.1:0-18247 GCA_023653785.1 Ophioderma brevispina | reverse complement strand
AGTTCTTTATAGAACCAAAAAGAGTGCTTTAGGGCAAGAAAATAGTTCTTTGAAACCTTAAACTCTAAAACCCAACACAAGCATCCTCAGAGTTCTTGTAGAACAGAAAGAAAATTATTTTTATTTGGCACAAAAATATTTTATAACCCAAGGGTCCATGCACTGTGCCTTTTACTTTGCTTAACTTTGCAAAATTCTGTGAACACATGCAAAAAGAACATTCCTATTCCTATTTACATTTTGGAAATTCTTCTCAGACTTTTTAAGGTTATTTATAGAACCATAGAAGGGCTTAGATTAAAAATACAGGACCAAAGGGTTCTATGGTGAACCTTTATTTTCTAAGAGTGATACTATAAAAAAAAAAACTTTAAAAGGAAAGGGCAAGGGATTTAAAGCAGGCCGGGTAATTTTAAAATATGGGCATGATATTTATCCACGACACATGAATCCATTTAAGTTGTGTAAAAAAATGGGGTTGTTTTAACACATGACCCTGGCAATTAGTTTGTTGTAAGTAAAATAAACAAGTTTTGTGTAAATGTGGTCGCATAAATGTACACAACTTGTATTTTTTTTTTCTTACACAACTACTTACTATAGGTTCATTATGTTTAACAACCTCATATTTTACACAAGTTTTTTAAACGCAATGCAAATTGCAATTGTAGATTTTCATAAGTTGCAAAAATATTGGCACAATCTGTCTCTAAACCAGGAGTGTGGAATTTGGTACTTAAACTATAAGGGCCACTTTAGCATTATGTTCAAATAAAAGTAGTGTTGATTTTGTTAAGAATATTTTATAATAATGTTTATTAGAAGCTGTGTATAGATTTTTAAGCCATTACACACCCCGCTGCATAGTAACCGTAGATTTGGAAACTAATTTGTTTGTATGATACGGTACGACAATGTTTTGCCAGGCAGTTTACAAAAAAAAAAAATTAGATTATTTTTTTTATTTTTTTTATTTTTTTTATTTTTTTTATTTTTAAGTTAAATTATCCAATTAAATTAAATGTTGCCTATCCTCAATTATTCTTTCTTATATTAATTTTTCTTTGTAACCTTACATCCCTGCCCGCTTCACCAGAATCGCTAGTCACTATGTTCACTTCGCTCACTCACTCGCCAATAATCTGGATCAGGTTTTTCTCAGAATTTTTCCAACAACCAGGTCTCATTTGTCTTTTACAAACGTTGAACAAGTTGTGTAATTTGAATATCGTTTATCGCAAAAATGCATTATAAACACATCTATTTCTCCTGTACCCAAATGAAAAGGGGATCCTGAATGTGGTTCTTCTCCTCGCATTTTAATGCAATTAGCTCATCCAAAGATGTACTATCATGCCTACATGCCCGACGGCTTAAGTATACGCTTTCATTGGTGGGGTTTCCATCCTCAAAGCACCTAAAATCAGAAATGCGCTTTTATATTTTTTTGCAATAATTATGAAATTAGTAATTTAATTAGCATATGCCCCTCCCATAATCTAATCAATCAGAACTTCATACTCCTACCCATCCATACGTTTTTGTTACGATAGCTTCATACCGAATTTCCAAAGTTTTTTTTTTTCAAAACTAACCAACCTTTTTGACATACACATACAAACTACTGTACCCTATATCCCTCTCCGCCGAATATCGTTTCAGGCAAGCAAAAACAATTCTAAACATATATGTACAACTAGAGTGCTTTAACAAGAAATTAAACCCAACATATTGGGGTTGCCAGAATAATTTTAAATTAATGTGTGATCAGTTCCCCTGCACAAATTTCGAATTCTCAAGTGACTCCCTGGGCATCAATATGTTTGATAATGTTCGATTGTGAGGTCTTTGGAGCAGCCATGTTACTAGAGGAAGAGCTCGGACCCAGGTCAAACATCATCGTTTACCCCTCACTACAGAAAAGGTTTTGACACTTTGGTAGTTAGTATGGCCCTCTACATCAATGCTGTAGGTAGTCGTATACTCTCAATTGTGGTCGCACTTTTTTTGAGTCAATAGGGGCCAATTTAAGTTTACACAGGGGTCCAATTTTTAAAATGCTCCCATCATGTTGAAATGGATGCCATATTGTTCGTCTAGTCATAAGGATTCCCAAAATGGTATATTTTGTACCTTCTATGACCATTGTTTTTTGCTCCTCCTCTATACCACAACAACAACAAAGTGGCGGATTTCACAAAGACGTAACGCAATCGCAGACCATCGTAAGCAGATGCATCTTAAGTTACTGTTAATAATCCCTCTACTATGGGGTTTGCGATTCAATCGTAATGCTTTAAAAATCCACCACTGATATACAATGAATGCTAGACTTTTAAGTGGATATAGACCTACGAGCGTAATGTTTTCGACTTCTAAACTTCACGGATTTCTTAGTGTCCCAAAGGGGCAGGACAAAATGTGTTCATCATGTATGAGTAAACCATACAAACATCTTGACAAACATTCAGCATAGCAATTCATAGCAGTTATTCAATGAATTACCTGCATTAAAATTCAATAGCGATACAATTTCCCGCTTAAAACATCAATTTAGACCTTCATTGTGCATGTTGAATGCACTATTAAGCATTGGCCATACGAGCAGACATGCCAACTTTGGAATGCAGCTTTCAGTATTCCACAGACAAAAATCATATTTTGATCCAAAATCAGAATTCTTGCAAATTTAAGGAAACTGCCAGTAGGCAACTAAGTCCATACTGAGATTTTTTTTTATATTAACACGAAAAAGAAGAAAAGTCAATTTTAAAGGATCATAATTATGAAACGGAGCCATCCACAGAAACTGCAACTTGAGAGAGCTCTCGAATAACTCCTTTCCTGCAATCGTTCTGCCATCTGACGTCCCATTTTTTTTTATTAAGGACTGTCAGAATGACTATGAACACAGTCCACTGGAGAATATTGTTTACGTAGAGTAGCCTCAAAACTTTAAAGGCTCATAACCTGAAAAACTAAGCTACCTATGGCACATATGAACTGCTCATGAGCTAGATCTCGTTTAAAATACAGCTTTTCCATAAAAAAAAAAATGGACAAGAGCTCCGCCCTTCTGACAGCCCCCATATTTTTTTAAGGTAGCATGAAAAGTATCAGGCCTAAACTTTTAAAGCTTGAAAACTTCAAACAAAACCGCTATAACAGGCATTGTTTTTTGGTCTATCCCTTATGCACCGTTGCGTTCCATCTTCAAAGACATTTAGCTAACAGCAGTTAAATGGTTAAATCAAAATATTAAATGGTGAGTGAACCATCCGAAAGTCGGAAGAGAAACGAGGTCGGAAACCAGTTGAACACATTAAATGGAAAATCTTTTAAAATCTATATTCACTTTTATTCCCTTTGAAAAGATATTGGGCTTCATTCCTTAACTTTTATTGTCTGTATTTTATTTATTTTCTTTCCTTAAATATATATGGGGGAAAATCGGAGATTTGCTAGCAAAACCGGGAGATGGGAGAACACACAAAACACGGGGAGTCCCCCCCAAAACGGGAGCTATGGCAATCTCTGTACGAGTCCATAACACCCCGATTGCTCCGAGGGGGGAAATCTTTATCTTAGGAGAAATTCCCCCCATCCAGCGCGCCCTATGGATCGATTTTGGAAGAGTAAATCTAATTGGACAAATATCTCTTTGGAGAACTTTAACTAAGAAATTGGCATTTCCCTAGGAGAATTACAATTACGTTGGCCACCCGGTCATAATAATTATGTGTCATAATTTATCTATGCAGAAATTTAATAAAATTTCTTCTAGCCAGAATTCGGTGCCAACCCAGAGGCCCTAATCATTGGCTTGGACTTTCTCCAAGAGAAATTCAGCCAAAGGAGCGCTATCTTGGCTGGTCTTTCTCCTATTAATATTTTTCCTAGGATAAATTCCAGCCAATGATAGCGCTCCCTTTGGCTGAATTTCTCCTAGGATATAATTGTGGTCCTATCCAGCCAATGCTAGCGCTCTTTTTTGGCTCTTATGAACCCTTTATGACCCCTCCTCATCATGGATCATTCCTGAGCAAGTACGCAGGATTATTTTGGGTGGGTGCGGACTTCAAAAATTGGTAAAAGTGGACCTAAACCCCTTAAAATGGTCCTTTTTTGGACGTTTTTTCGAATATCTCATCACCAAAAAGTAGACGTCTTGTCAAATTTCTCTGAACATTTTGACCTTTTATTAAAAAATTTCAGCAAAAAAGTGGGCCTTTGCCCTTGTGGAGTTGGACCCCTGCGTACGGGGCTGTGAGCAAGGTTGGATACAGCAAAAGGAAGCATTTAAAATTACCTCAAATGACCCTTGACTTATTTCCTCTAAACAGGGCCCCTATATGCGCCCACATTTGCCAACACAGTTTCACACAGTATCGAAAAAAAGGACTGAATTCACAAAATTTAGATTGCACTTCAAGGGCAAAGCAAAGCAAAAGAGTTGTACAAATTGTCAAAACAGCTAAAGCTATGCTGTTATAAAGCCACTAATTCGGGACGTCGTTATGCTTCCTTTGATTATGGATTTATTGGTTTCAAATCTTGACGCTCGACTTTAATTTTTTTAATCGAAAATGGATGATCTGCATCTTTCTTTTCCTTGATTGGGACTGGGCTTTTACACCAACATTGCTGATCCTAAACAGGATCATATCAGCTTCAGAACATTCATCGTTAAGTTTGTGTTTAGGGTCTAAAAACAAGCACCCTCATGCATTAAATCGGGCCGGTCTATACACTTGTCATGACGGATCCATGAAATGTCACTAAAGAAGGTGTTGTAGCCTTTGGTTGTTTCTCCATTTTCAATGGTCTCTCTATTCAGGGACACTATGGTTCGAAGTAGAAGTAGAAGTCGTCTTTAATGTTTGGTAGTTATATCCTCGATCCGTAATTGATTTGCATCTGTTAAAATAAAATTAACACCAAAAATTAGAAAACACATTTTTTAATGTCATTAAATCTACATTTTGAAAGTTCAAATTAGTTTTGCCTCCCAAGTTGAAACATGAGGATGGACGGGATAGGATAGGTTTTTTATTTTATATTAATTGGCACTGAATTAGCTACTGCCTCAAAGTTGCATGCTTCCTGCTATAGGGACTATCTTGTAGACCAAACAATCGGAACTCATTTTAGAGTCATCATTTTGAGTAAACAGCATAAATGTCAAAAAAAACTGCAAAGGGACTTAGTGATTTTGCAGCTTCACCATGTTTATTTATTTTTCTTCTTAATGTTTCAATCAGAAGCCGACCGCCAGGATCCCCCAGGGTCAGGATGATCGGTATAGTTTTAAACCAATAATTCACATTTTAAAGAGGCCCGAATTTGCAATTTATGAGATTTGTTTGGCACCGTGGGTAATGGTCAGGTAAATATTACCTGTGAACGGTAATGCCAAAAGTGGACGCCATGCTTCGTTAAAAAGGAAGTGATTTGTTAATTGGATTGGGGCATCCCGATCCTAATTCAACGGCAGCAGCGCTGGGAACGTAAAATTTCTGCAGGTCTTTCCGATATGAAAAGGCAAAGCTCAGAAAAAAATGAGCTTTGCCTGAACCCGGAACAGCTAATGGGATGAGCGTTGAGGACCTGTATTAATTATTCGAATTAAAAAAAAATACCTCTAGTGGACACACAAGAGCATGTCGAGCTCTACCATTATAGGTATATAGTTTATAGCCCAATTACTATAATCCAATGTACAAAAATCTCAAATTTTTGAAACTTGGGGGCTATTTCAAAATTGTGGGATTTTATGGCTTACCTGGGTGGATGTAAATGATCTGAGTAAAGGCCAAATGCATGAAGTAAGCAACGTTAAATTAATATCCGGTTGAATCAAAGCAATGAACTGAAAGAACATGCTTTAAAGTCAATTACGCGCATTTCTTTGTATGTAGTTTGTAGCATCTATTCCTTTTTAAAATTCTAACTTTTGTAAAGAAATGGATGAGTCTGAATGTCACATGTGTCCAACAATGTTGTATATGATTTTATTAATTGCCCCTCCATGCACATCGGGGTTGTTTTTAGAGTTTTAATCTTCACCAAGATGCCAAGGCACCGGCAGTAGCGATATCAGAATGACCCCGCAACCGGTGTGGGAAAGCCGATTTATAGGGGTCCGGTGGGAGCCACCCAGTCCGGGGCTGCTCCATAGACGATAACGGAATAAAAAGCGTGAAAAATAATGTTGCGGCAGTAGTCAACTGAATCGATTGCCCTATTGTTAACCATGTTCCGGACTATGAGTCCGGCCGGGACAATAATTTCTAAACTGTGTGAAAGTAAGCATAGTCCGGCAGTCAGGTCATGACGACAACGGAATAAAGCATTGAAAAACTAATGTGCGTGAGCGTCAACTGGATTCGATTGCCTATTGTACCATTGTTCCCGGACTTTGAAGCCGGGAGGGGGGACTATTTTTTATTAAAAATGTTTTTTCTCCTGCCCAACACCGGCAGCAGTGAGGAAACTGATGCATGCCGTATCACCAGAGACTTTGTTCGAGCCAAAACCCGTGTACCACGCATTTTTTCAAACGGAAATGGAATTGGAATGAAGACGAGGGTCTAGAACGAGTTTGGCGGTTTTAATCGAATTGGCTGATTGTAGAGCAGTAGAATTAAAGACCGTTGCTAGGTCAAACTGGCTCAGCTTAACTAGGTTCGAGCCACTGATCACATTGATATGCCAATAATAATTTCAGAACCGTTGTGCAGGAGCAAGGCGTGCACCAGTAAACCAATGGTACTATAAACGTGGCACTACTCAAGCGAGTTTTTGCATTGCGTGGTACACGATTTTGGCCACTCCACAAAACTTGCTTTACAACAGTGCCAGGACTAGCAAAAAAGGGGGGGGCCCGATTTATTATATAGAAACCTTTCCTCTTGATCGAAACGACCTTGGGGCCCCCATGGCCCATCTGTAAAAATTTTTCGGACGATATTTCATATTCGTTGTGATATGAGCGCTAAATTTTTATAAACCATTTACTGTGTTAGAAAACTAATAGCTTTCTTCGATACGATTTTTTCACTTACAGTAAATCAGGGGTTCAGGGGGGACGATGCTATCGCGATTCGGGTTTGGACCTTTAAATATGATACCGGTAAATAATTAATTTAATATTAATACTGCGATTTGGCTTTGTGCGGATAGTACTCAAAAGCTCCAAGGGTTCGCAAAAAAAAACTCCGAAATTAGGAGGGTTTGTGGCGGTCGCAAAAACTCAGGAATTAACAATATTTATATACGATATTACAAGTTTTTGCGGTAGTACGAAAACTATCGCCGGGGGGGGGGGGGGTTCACTTTTGAGGGTGGGTAAGGTATGTGCCGTCCGCGTTTCAAAAATTGCCGGTTCCGGAGCTGAATTTGAGGCCAAAAAATGGGGTTCCGGACCAACCAGGTTTTACGATAATTCAGAACAATCAGCTGCGATGTCCTCCATTTCAGCTACTTTTTGAGATGTTTGGAAAGACAAAGTTGGTAAAATATGGCTTTAGGACATGAAAAGTAGGGTCTTCTGGAACCTGAAATGGTCAAAAATGGGGTCAATAGGAAACTGAAAAAGCATAGCCTGAAATGAGGGTTTATAGAGCGGCATACCCTAATTCTCTTTATGTGAAGACCCCCCCCGGCGGACCCCCTGGTGGTTGCGGGGAATTATTTTCCGAGGAACCAAAACGTTGATAGGAGACGAGCTACTATTTTTTGCCCTCAGAAAAAAATAGTAGGAACCGTATGCACATCACCTTGGTGCAATAGAATTTCAACCATTCCCTTATGAGACAATATTTGTAATTTAGCAAGTGATGTTTGACCATTTTGAACTTAAAAAAACATATTGTAGGCCCACCTACATTGTGAAATGGTTAAGTATACTACTTTAAAAGTTTGTTTTAAAAAGGAATTTTAATTCCAACTTGAAAAGTCGGACAATTTCCAATGAAACATGGAAGATGTGGTGACGTTTATATACACTGTTGCTCATTTAAAGTTGGAATCAAAATATTGTACCACTTTTATGGAATGATTCTTACAGTGTAAGTTATTATATGAGATCGAGGTGTATAATATCGCCACACTACTTGATTTGATCAGTCTCTGCCGAACATATCACCAGGAACTTATCCAGTCCACAAGTAACCCTTTAACGACTGTGTCCTTAGCCTGAAGGGAATTGGGGTATTTGAACAACCAAATTAAGGATTTGTTAAAAGTTTTTCACATCAGGTCCATTTTAACATACTCACATGTGTGGAGATTTCAACATGCATCGAAAGGTTCAATAGTACGAATTAAATGGCATCAGTCCTACCATCGAGGATATTGCCACCCTGGCATGAATCAGTGCGTCCAGACTCACGGCCATACTGTCCCCGAGGTGGTTGATTTCAATGGGCAGAGCGTCCCCACTCATCGGTCAGAGTATGAGTTAACGTCCTTTAGGCATCCAAGCACAATGCTCGATAGGGGTTAAATCAGGGACAAGCAGTCCCGGTATCATGCTCCACCCCCTCTTTCCTCAAGAAATTGTCTTCCTTATACACTACCCGGTGCGGCGTGACATCGTTATCTCTCAGCCCGCTAATTTGTTTGCATAAAAAATAAACCCTTCTGCATGTGGCAACAATGGTTTTTTCCTGAATGAACCAGTTCAACGACGGCTTCATTTTTGCTACTGGCACCCACCCGTGGAACTTTTTTCACCATAATGAATACCGGACCATCAATGAGGCCGCCACAACTTGAGTCGGATTCCTGAAGACAGTGCATTCTCGGAGGTCTCACTGACGTAATCGACGAAAACTTATCCTTCCATCTGGATGGTCAAGGATGTAGCGGTTTTCGTCCATAACACAACATTTCGCCAGTGTCGAGCTGTTCTAATCTTTTCTGTGTCCCTAGCCCAGCGAAGTCAATTCAACTCTGTGTGAATGTTGGGAGGGGCGACATTTGCGCATTCGTCTTGCTCGGTTACATGTTGTGAGCAATCTCAGATTTACAGTTTGGCGGGAAAACGTTGATTCAATAGTATTGTCTCCACAAACGACGAGCGGCTGCGTTGGCATTTACGGGTTCTGCGCCACGGATAAGCGTTGGCGATCATCTCGTCTTTTAGTCAATCGTGGTCGTCCTGAAGATTTTCGTCGCCTCCAAATGACCCCCTCTCCCGGATGTTTGAGGCATTGCAGACCGTTACTCTGCGATATCCCGATGAAATCAACGACTTTGGCCTGTTTGTACCTTTCCCGTCGGAGTGCAAGGAATCTTCGGCGTATTGGAAATACTGGTTGGACGAGGCATAGCCAGGAACCTGTGTCAGTTTGTGTTGTAAAGGTAACAACCAACTCGAAAAAAATTGGGGGGGGCTCCTTGCACCACCGGATTGCGCATGGAAAAAGGGACAAACAACAGACGTCTGACATTTTATGAGCTCACAATAAAAGGCATTGTTACGTAATTAGAAACAATATGCGTGGATTCACTTCACCTGGGAAGTTGGGACTCATTCTGTAATCATTCGCCTACTCTAATAATGATTACTGAGGCGTTGAAATAGAAATACGTTTTTTAAGATGGGTCTGAAAAAAATTCCAATTATGACACAGTGTAGAAGTCCCAAATATGCAAAATGGAAGAGTGACATTTCTTCAGTCAAGCGACTACTGCAAAACATCATACAGCGATGACGGAATTCCAATTTTAATGCTCATTTACATACTGGTACTCTAGGAGTATTTAATGTTTCTCCTGCATGTTCAATTCACAACACGCTTTTTCATTTATGGCAAAACTTACTATGAATATCTTTCAAGATTTAATAAAAAATGTAACAAAATAAAAAAATTAAAAAAATTATGCTTTTTTCTTTTTTTTAACCACAACAATTATTTGGGTTAAAGAGACGCTGTCACATTTGAAGGATAGTGCGCCCTCGAGATTTTGCTGCAGTAGAAGTATGAACGGACCATTATTAAGGTATATTTTGTGATATGAGGGACGAAGTGTGTACACTACTTCTGTTATTATCCGGTGTTTTGGGGTCTGGTGGGCACCTTGCGTATGATTTTTTCTCCTCTCTTAATCCACCAGATCAAGTCAGCATAAAAGATATAAAAAAATGAAGAAATTTTCATATTGTGAAATCTGCCAGTGCCGCTTTCATTAAATAGTCCAAAATATTTTTCCTACATGCACAAAACGTTACAAAGTCAAAAGTACCAAAACCCAGGTTATCCCTAAACCCCTGTGACACACAGGAAGCCTAAAGGGCAGTTCATACTTCCACGCAACGCAGTGCAGTGAGTTGCATTCCCCGAATAGCAGTCTCTGTCCAAGATTGCTGCAATGCAGTACTGTAACAAGTAAATTCGTTTTAAACTTGCAGTGCAGTGGGTTGAATCAAGTTGGAGCAGAAAGTGATCGATATTTCGGCAGTGCAGCCAGAGCCACTGCACTGCATTCAGTAGCGTATGAACAGACTTAAGGCCTCCCCTGGCTGGGCTCGTTTTTTGGCAGGATTGATGTCTGGGGGAGGACTTGATTGATCTGTTTGTTTGGTCTTATAATAACTCACCCCCCATTTCTAGAATCTCAGTGTTTATCCGTGGCCAAAATTGGTTTGAGCGTATCTTTTCAAGGGCATTGATTAGCTCGCGTTTTTTTTGCAGCCAGCATTCTCTGTTTGCTCTTCTTTCTCCACAGCATAACATTTTATGTATTCCTCTTAGGCAATCCCTGGATTGTCGGACGGATTTGCTCAAAACCACCCCCCTACTGGTCTCAGCCCCCAATTGTATTCCCAGAGGCATGGTATCATTCGGAGAAATGTTTTCTGCGACATTCAAAGGAACTGGTCTGTCAACTCTGCCATGGCTCCTAATATTTAACCAAAAGAATTAGGTAACAAATTTATGAAGTATATATTCAGCTTTCGGCTAAGAAATGTTGTAAATATTGCACAGTCTATTACAAAGGCATTTTTGCCTGGTTATTATTCTTCCCAAATAGCCATCTATTAGTACCTATGCCAAAACATTCTCATCGGGTAATTTCCTTGGCAAATTTATCTCGTCACATGAAAGGAAACTGGTTTTCAAAAGCGTTTCAACAATCAAGTCATTAAAACTAAAATACAAATACTATGACTTTTGATTCATCAGACAGTAAAATTTTAATATATGTCCCATCAAGACCTAAATAATAATAATAATAATTAATTCTAAAGGGTGCGTTAAAGTCATATAGGCCTATAGAGTAACAAATAGCATTTGTACCCATGAAGCAGTGTTTTTTTATCAAAGAAAGAGTTGACCAAAAACAACATGCAACTTTGTTTGAATAAACATGAATTAGGGCTTCAATGAAAATAACCAAGAAATGCCCGCTCATGCGAGCAAGAATAGCTACAGCGTGATGCAAAAACTACTGTGAACATGAACTTCCAACTTTTGCAAGTGTTTCAACATTGTACATTGAAATTGATTTACGAAGAGTGCAATGTATTTTCCACAAGTTTCATTACTATAGGTTGCAGTAAGAGGGTAAGGGTAGCCAAAATTGTAATGGAGCTTTTCCGGTACTTAGAAATAAAAAATAATGTAAGTTCCATTTCAAATAAACTACTGGATAAATAAGTTGACATAAATCTTAAGTGTGCCGCAATTTTAGTTCTCTAAGCATGCCAGTAAATTTCAATTTTAAAGTGGTTATATAAATACAGATAATAACCAATTAATCTTTTTACATTAATTGATTTTGTGACAATTAAAATTTCTTATTTATTGAATGAAAACTCCAATACCTTATTTGTATGCAATTTGAGTTATCTTGTTCATTAAAGTTTGAAGTTGTGAAGCGTGTGTGACCATCGGTGCTCTTATGCCTCTAAATTCCTATTATACAAACCAAATAAAACAGCAACAAACTGATACCAAAAATTTAATGCTAACGTCTAAGTGGAGTGGTATCAGAAACAATATAAATACTGAATACTAAATACTAATTAAAAAATGCATTTATATGGCGCCTCTCTACAGAGATCACAGCGCCTTACAACAACTACTTAAAATACATCAATGAATATAAGGCTGATTCAAAAAGAGGTTTTGTGAAAGCTGATTGGTACCTTTTTTTGGGGGGGGGTAAACCCTCTATATTCAACCAGGTGTTTGGTCAGATCATGAAATGTTCATGGGGTAGGTTTTTGTTGTTGTTTTCATTTTTGTCTCTGAAATTACCCTTAAGGAATTGCTGTTCTGCATACAAATTTAAAAGAAATATGAAAATCAAATCTGAATAATCTGAATTATATCAATAGGTGCTGCTGTAATCAATTTTTTAAAGTTTCATTTATACAGGTAGCATACCGCTCTTATTTCTACATACAGCGTGCATCGTTGACACCATAGCATTTGTAATAACAGGCTTTAGCGCTTGAGCACCTGGTTAATTATAGGTCTCGCGGCCGCTCGACCTAGTAACCAATTCAAGCGATCAAGCCTGTTATTTTCAACGAACGCCATCTAGCTGATGATTATCTATTATCTAACAGGAAGCTTGTTTCACAGCCTATAGGACCAATTACGTTAAATGATCGGTCGCCAAATCTATGCTTGTTACGAGTAATGACAGTCGTGTGTAACATCAGAGAAGAAGAACCGTTAGCCTTTGTCTTGTTACCATCGGATATTACTATCCAAAACATATCACATGGATACAAATCATACCAACAAGAGACTTATGACTGAAGAGGCTTGCACTTAGGAAGGATTTTAAGCAAATAAAAAGCACATTTTGGAGAGATTTTTTTTGAGATTTTTGCACAGTTGTATTGGTTAATGGCTCGTAAACAAAAACCTGTGAGCAGGAAGGTCCATACGCGACACGAATGATTTAAAATCCGATTTTGTCCATTAGGTTGTGATGGTCCTATCATTTGTAAGGTAAGATAGGATACTACAATTGTAAAGGTAGGCAAAATTGATTTTTTTTTTTTCAATTTTCTGATATCGCAAAATCACTGATGTGCCTTTAATGTTTTTTATTATGATCAGGGAAGGTTTCGTGCTATGATAGCTCTTGGTTGGACTATTGTGTTTCAATATCGTGATGGTGCGCTTGAGGAGAAGTTTAAATCAGCTAAACATTACTGAGTGAGACGTCTAAGTCTAAGTCTCCTAAAAAGTTAGTACCTTGGTAGACCTATCATCTAAATGAAATGTTCAATAGACTTTGTTCCAAGGACATGGCATCATAATTTAAGCGCTATATCATAAGCTCCTCCTGCAGGCGGTTTATTCCGCGTTGATGGTAGTTGTAACAGAAGTGGGGCCCACATTCGACATCACCCAGACAGCACAGACATTGGCCCAACATAGTTCTACATCGATAATCTGGATTGGCATTATGGGAGTGGCTTAGTGTCCGTTATTGGTTTGCCGTCGGTATATCTTGGAATGGCAACACGTGGCTATTGCATATTGGGCCATACAGGTTTCCATCGCAGTAGCTATGACATCGGCTTCATATTGTCAATGGTCCAATGTTGGTGAGGAATATTAGTCCAAGGACAGAGCCCATTATTGGGATAACATTGGCCCATTATTGATTTAAAACAAATGATTGCTTAAAACTAGCGGGCGAGACTTCAGTCAAAGAAATTATAGGAATACACTTAAATTTCTCAAACGATGATTTGTTTTGTAAATAGAGCACATGAGTTTCAATAACATTATACTATACTTACCAGTTTCAGTATATAAAAATATGCAGCTATGCAGAGCACGTGCGACGTAACGGATGGAGCGCAGGACTATTGATCATAAGAACATTGTAAATCGTGAGTTCGATGTGTGTTGTTGTCCCTGGGCAAGATTACTAATCTCCAAGCCTTGGTCGACCCAAGGAAAATGGGGAGCTTGTTATGTGGAATATCATTAAATCTAAGTGCTAATAGGCATGTGCGCTTGGCAGAACCACACCTAAGTGAAGCGACATGAGTCTGACGATTCTGCTGGAACAGCGTTAAGTGTAATAATAATGGCATTGCGCATTGAGACAACACATTGTTAAGGTTTGCGCTATATAATGTGGTATATTATTTATTATTGGGAATAGCTCACTATATAATTAATTTTATTTAAAAATAGAGCTTAAAAAAATACATAAAAAATTGTTATAAAATAACATAGTGCCATCATTGGCACAACAGCGGACAATAGGCCTCATATTGGTTAGAAATATTGGTCATATTCAATACTGTAAAATCATCGGCCAAATATTGGCCCCATGTGAGCAGAATATCATTTATCCAATTAAAAAGGCCAATAAGGGTCAAATGAATGAAATATAAATACTGGTCAATATTGGACCAACACGATGTGCTGTCTGGGCAGTTTACCCGAAGCTTGGCAACACACTTTAACCCCCAAAATGTCATTTGACAAGCGACTTTCCCAGATAGATCTAGAGTAGGCCTCAAGAGATATGGCAGGTATTTTGCACAAGGGCAGGAGGAAAAAACATGGCCCACATATGATTTAAATGACAAGCGCATTCTTTTGCAAATGTGAAACCTCTCTCAACATGTCTTGCACTATTCTTCAATGAGTTGTAGTTTACATGAAAATTTCGTTCTTTTTCCCCTTCAAGGTCAGTTAGAGGAACACAGTTGTACAATTCAATTCTAATTTTGTACAAGTGCCTCTATATAGAATAGGTTTGTGTTACTCTCTAAGGGACAATGTTTAGAAAATACCAAGTTAAATGGAACATTATATCTTAGAAACGTGTCACAAATATATAGTGGTTGAGTTAATTTAGTAAACAATGTAAACAATTGCACTGGCTATCTAAATTGTTACAATAACCGGTGTCATTTAACATGGCTATAGGGCCTATGTTAACGTATAAAACTCTTTAAAATCTTTTTAACATGTAGTCAGTCGAACTACGTTCTGTATTATGAATATGTGATGTGACGAACTTACCAAAAAACAAACTACGGACTGATCTCGTTTTCTTATTGGTATAATCAGATCCTATTTGCAAGTGCGTCAATTGCAAAATGTGCTGCATTATCGCGTGTGGTTAGACTTTGAACCAAAGATCATTGAGTTATCATCGAAAAATTCACACACGTTGATTATCTGTGTATAGCCTGGTTCTCAATGCACAATAAAAAGCTATTACTTCATACAGCTGATCACCTATGGAAATATATTGTTTTATCAATAGCATTTGAAATTTAAGGAAGGCAAAAGTATTAAAATCATTTATTTTCCGTGCCAGTCGTAGGTGATCCGATAAATATTTGATTGCAAATGTGATAGTCCATCGTAGAATGACCCTAGAATGACCCTCGCCACCCCCCCCGCTGCGCGCTCGGTGGTAGGTCACAGGGGGGCGAACACGGGGGGAGCGAGGGTACCTCTGGATGGACAAATGTGTGATTGGCATTTTGGATATCACCGAGTGGTTGTCTCAGAGTTGATTTACAGCATAATTATGTTTAAGACAGTTGGAACATATACAGATTGCAGAATATTATCGATCTGCGCGTCCATTAAGTCTTAAAGGGGCATCGTGATCCACACAGCCTCGTCTCCTGACTTACTCAAAAAAGTTGAGATTTTTATATCATCTGAACCGTTAACATTAGTAATCCATTGTGTACCTAGATCTACATGCAAAATTCGGGCGTATCTGTAAGAAATTCGAAATTTTGTATTTTCTGCACGTAAAAAGGACAGAAATTATAGCATTAGTGGCCTATAGAACCGTGGAAAATAAGCATTCGTCATAACACCAAACCGCAAGGTCGGGATCAACTAAAGGTTGCTAAAGCTTTTTATCAAGGATATATAGTGAAAAATGAATAAAAAAAGAAGGTGCTGGAATACACGAAATGCACTTTTAAGAGTTTTGAATGCAGGAGGAAGAAGCGAAATGCATAGAAGCTTGTCAACTAGCTACTCCTTTTAGAAATACGACATCAACATGCTTTGGCACACTCTAGTCTGGCGAAGCCCCTGGTCCAGACCAAAATCTATCCGTAGCTGAACTACTTCTCAAACATTGTACACCCCCCCTCTGACAACGATTGTTCCCAAACTTGGGCTTTTGCCAATCTGATAGCCGTCCACAGGACGTATTGTTTTCCCCGGTATACCAATAGGCTAGGCGGGCAGATCTCATAGCGTTTACAAAAGGTGACGCACCCCTGGGAAGTACATAATTTTTTCCTAAATAATTCTCTTAATTATGAGTATGTTGCAATTTTCTTGAAAAGGAAATTAACCGTCATCTCCTTTTTTAGTCCATAAGCGGCCATCATCAGATTTTCCGTTCGTTGCACCCATAGGATTAATTTTCCATATATCACCTTAAAGGGATGTCCCGCTGACTAGATTAGCCGCACGCGCTGTTTCCGCCCGCCCAAAGCTGCCAAGTTAGCCGGTCCTGCCCATTTCAAAATGGCTGCCATTGTTTTATGTAAAACCTCCATTATAATTTCAATAAAGATAGAAATTTTATCCACGACTACACGAAACCATCTGCCTGAAGGGGGCTCAAACATCTAAGCGTCCAAGATGGCCGCCGCAAGGAAGCGTATTTAGCTAAATGAATTACTTCTTAAAATGGCTAATTGTTGAAATAAGAACCTGGGTGATATTTTGGGAGCTCGAAAAATAATTATGGCATTTATACTTAAGTACAGGCTTGTTTTTAAAAGTGGCGGTTGATTATATTCACCTAGGGGTACGTAAATCAAAAGAAAACAGCTTACCATCTTTTCACGTAATTAAACAACACTTTCTAATAATTACCCTATTATTTCCAAGATGGGTAAAAATATTAAAGTGGGGTATTGAACGTCCTGGAGAGTGCCGTTTACTATGCTGGTTACTACTTGGCCATACATGTATAACTTGCAACGACTATATAATAGTGTCATAGGAACACAACAGCTCATATCAACCTGATAGGCCTACAATAAACCTCACAGTAATGGGTGTGGACGGTATTTAAGGACTACTCATTGACGTTTATAGGGTGTTTCCCAGTAACAAATAAAAATATGCTGATGAAGAAGTAAAAAAGTGTGTATATGCATGTAGAAGGAAAATTTAAATATGGTGACCTCAGTTTCTTTCGAGCACTCCGTACCTGACAGCTCCTTCTCTCTGTCCACTACTGCCAATCGCTTCCTTCCCATCGTCAACTAGTGTTGAGTGGTCTGCAATTATCCAGAAGTACGAGAGAAAATTGCGGAAAAAAGGTTTTCAAAATTTTCGCTATGGTTCTTATTATGTCGAAAAAAGCTGTGTCAGGGGTGTTTTTCTTCTTGATTTATGTCCCCTGGAGCGGATAACCGCCGCCATCAGATTTATGATCATGTCCGCAATACACAAATTTCATTGAATGCTCTTTTTTTTTTTGGTGCTCTAAAAAATTCTTCTCATTCTTACCCCATCTATTGGCAATTTTAGTACATTTAACAACACATGCCTCCTACCGGCGGCCATCTTGACACTTAAATTTTTATGCCACATGGTGGCCATTTTGAAATAGGCATACTCGCCTAAACGTGCAACTTTCCGGGGCGGAAACATACGTAATAGTCAGTTACACCCCTTCAAGATGATTATTGGAATTAATCACCGATGGGTGCACAACTCGAATTTTGAGGCCCGTACAGAACTGGCTTATGGACTATTTCCACCTGAATATCAGTGACCAACGGATTACACCACGTTCCCTTAAGACTCCAGCAAATATTGGCACTATTGATAAGTAAATCCGTCCGTCATGCATAGGACAATGGACTTCAGAAAATCTCTGGAACTGCAGAGCCATTGTTATAGACCAGTTAACAGCAAGGTTTGTAAACATGTTAGGGCCTGTTATGGCACACTCTCCACGTATCAATCATGCGAGTTTCTTGCGCTGTATATCGAGTTTACCCCGCTATACAGACGTCCAATCAAAACTATACAATCAAACTAAAAATTATAAAAAATATAAACTGTGCATTTTTGCCATATATTTTACATATTTGTTACACAAGAGTCTAAGCTTATCCATCGCTTTTATTCCATACAATTTGTTGGACCCTAAGCGGAGATATTGGCAGTGACCCCAAAGGATAAAAACCACTTGGGCCAGTTTCCACACCTGAAGGTTCAAGAAACTAAAGGCATAGGGCGTGTAGCAT
>JAMKCH010046278.1:0-11654 GCA_023653785.1 Ophioderma brevispina | reverse complement strand
ACAGTAGACAGCAAAAACCAAAATAATTGACACCCCCAAAAGAAAAATGGAAACATCCAATGACTACTTCAGCCACACAATCAGAAGGCCTTCCCAGAAAAACTCATGTCCTGGTCTATTAAAACTCGTTCAGTGGTCATCCAAAAATTCGTCATGTCACTGTCGCAGGTACATGGTTTTATTGTACATTAAGCAGGACATTAAGCTGTGTACAAGGTATAGGATGGAAGATTCTGAAAAATAATAATGTCTTATTAGTGTCAGAATCTTCCCTCCTACAACCTTTATTAATCGCTTTAAAGTACAATAAAAAACCATGCCCCGCAGACGGTGAAATGAGTTTTTGAGACCAGTGACACGAGTTTTAAAAGACGGGACATGAGTTTTCTGAGAGGTACTGATTGCATGAAGTAGTATCAGGAATGTTCCATTTCTTTTGGGGTCATTATTTGTGTTTTTGGGGGGTATTGTATTCTATGCTGTATACTCTTTGCATTTTTTGTATAGGTCCTGTTGTTTTCTGTTCCATAGTCGTTGGTGGTTCTGTATCTTTGGTGGTTCCTGGTGTCTACTGAGTTCCATTTCTTGGTTCTAGGTCTATTGGTTCATTTTATTTGATGCTTCCAGGTGTTAATTTTATGAAATAAGTGGGGTTTATACTGTTGTTCCACTTTTCCAAATCCAACGGGTCCTTTGTGTATAAAATTGTTCTTTCACTGATGTTAATAGGATCTATATAGTTACTCTAAACTTGAAGCCAGTTCAAGCCTGCATCACTAGTTTGCGGTTCAAGTCAGTTCTGAAAAAAAATGATGAATATTGGATGAATTTATCGCAGGATACAAGAATTTACCGGTCTCGCTATGAGTTTTGAAAAAGATGTGTGAGTCGTGAAGGTTGCTCGTCGCTAAGCGACTCGCACAATATTTCAAAACTAATAGGTTGAATAAATTTCTTGTATCCTACTAAAATCAGTCAAGATATCAAAAGTTGGTGGGGTAGAGCTTATGGGAGAGCTACATTGTTGCTGTATACATTAGGTCAGAGTTCTGCAGATTTTATTATTTACCACATACACTTCACATCGTGGCCAACAAGGAATATAAAAGACATACACAATGCACAAAGAATATGCACATACTGTTCAAAAAAAAAAAGAAAAGCAGGATTGAAAATGCTGTTCACACAAAGAATGGGACCAAATACAATGATGCACAATATATCTTAGTTTTGGGTTCAAAGGTCTTCATCGCTTCAAGTTTGTTTGGTGGTTACTCTGATCAGAGTACCTGAACACACGACGTCTTATATCAAGGGATTTACGATAACGCTATCCTGATCCCAATCATGTTTGTAATTAAAAAAAACAAAAAAAACATGAAAGGCAAATGTATCCGGACTTGCTTGTACTGATGTCCATTTTTTCTTCTCTTCATGACACAGTATATATTGCATTTCCTCCTTTGGTCAATTTTGGAAAGCTGAAAAATTATGATGCATAAAATAATATCAAAATTTTTCTGTTTTCAAATATAAATTCCACAGTACTACTGTAAGTGTTAGTGTTGTGAACGGCTCCATCTTACCCCAAACCAAAATAGGCCGGAGTGAAAAGCTGCCATAGTAGCCGTAAGATATCGATGACTATTCGTGTTCCGCTATTTTGGAATTAAGCAAGGCTGGTTGGCGGTTGTGTACATTATTACGGAGGTTTTTATTCTGCATGTTCCTGTTTATCGAAGGTTCGTTAATCCAAACACGGGAATTTCTTATACCTACGTAGGCGTATCAAAGGTTCGTTAATCTGAATATTTGTTTCTCTGTTCAAAAGGTTTGTTATGCCGAATGTTCGTTTATCCAAAGGTGTGTGTTTCCGAAGGTTCCTTTCTTTATCCAAGGTTGTTGACTACAAAATAAAAATTAGGTTTGTGATCAAAAAATGGAATAAGCTAAAGGAATCATGTAATTTTCGGATAAACAAAACCTATTTCTTTTTGGAAAAACAAACCTTCGGATTAATGCACCTTGAAATAAGAATACTTTGAAAAAATGAACCTTTTGAATAATGAACCTTCGGAATAACAACAATTTTGGATAAAGGACTTTAGGAATAGCAATCCTTCGGATAAATGAACCTTCGAAAATGAGTAAAACCCTGAGGGCGGGGTGCAATGGCGGATTGAAATAAAAGGTGATGTGGGGTTTTTTTTGTCAAATTCACTGAGCGCACAGTGACAGTGCCTTTTCGTGGAGCTACCAAAATGGCAGTGGTGTGAATAGCATCTATTATTGACGTAACAAGGTTGTAATGGAACTAAGGAAGTGTAGAGATGTGTAGTCATCCGCCCACGGCATAACTCCATAGGTGTGCCGAACTTTGTTAGATGTTCACTTTGGTGTACCTCCGAAAGTGAGTCCAAACAGGACCTCTTTTCAGTATAAATAAACCCTATACTTCTGTTCATTACCAATAGGCAGACCTCACACAGTTGTAATTCTTATTTAGAATAAGCAAGCACAATGCAAGCAGAGGCGTGCTGCCGGACTTACTGTGTTTTCTGGTGGTTTCATTGTGTTGCTGGATGGAATTGCTAGTTAACTTTGAGTATTTTCTACCTCAACAGATTTTGAAAACAAATAGTGATGGCTTGCTATCAGTCTAGGTTTTGTGTGCACATTGGCTCTACAGGACCCACTTTTACAGTTTATCCCTAGCAGGACCACCATTGTTCATTGTAGGGACCAATTTTGGTTACAGTTGCTTTCCGGGTGAACAAACCCAGAACTGACATTTGGGGTGTAAAATGTGGGAATGCCATGCTCATTTCCTCAGGATGTGTCCTCCACATTGCAGTCCTTCAAAATTACTCCGCACTATTTACGTGCATCAAGCGTGACAGGTTGCAACACCGAAACGAAGGCCGATTGGGTTTGTTAATTTGCTGAGTAGGTGGGGACAGGCGGGTAAATGTTTGTACAAATATCCATAGAAATTTTGAGGTATCACTGTTGAGCTATTAAATTCACTTCCATTGGCACCAGGTCAGTACCTCCATTTGCCAGTTTTTAGAAAATACACCCCTGGTTTTTTGGCAGATATGTGATACACAGATCACAACATGGTCAGTTCATGTCAATGTAATGTATGTACAAGTACAATCACTGAACTGTGTCCTGGGTGGATGAGCTTATTGTAACTCATAGGGACTACACCACCACCCAGAGGCAATTTCCACGAGTGCCTAATCATGCAGTGTGACGTGTGTTCCAGGGAGACGTAACTAGCAATGACATAAATTATACAATGCCACGTCACGACCGGCGGATCTGTAGGGTAATGATTCATGCAGTATGCCTCTATTCTCTTGATCGGTAGCCTATCGGATTTATTTAGATCCCGGTTCCCCTGGTCAGACTACCCAATTGCGTCAATTGCACTAAAGACTACCCATTTAACTAGCCTGCCCCCTTTAAGCGATATCATGGCGCGGTGTCGCTCACTGCTGAAATAGTATGATGGTGGGTTTAGAAAATACGGAAATCTTTGGGATTGAGTGTTCTCAGCAATTATATAAATGTTTTTTTTACTTACTTAAAGGTGCATTTTGTGATCATAGAACATTTCTTTTGTTTTGACACTGATGTCCTCAAGAAAATGTTTTCAAAAATATTTCGGGTGATTCCAATGTTGCGTTTTGTGCTATGAGCGAATTAGTGTAACATGCTGACTGCCCAATTTCTGTTAGTTACGGACAGAAAAGACAAAAATTACGAATTCTTCGGAGTAGATAGAATGGACAATAATATTGGGCACACATACTATATTGGGCCAAACGGTTTAAGAAGATATAAAAATCTCAAACCTGAGGTAAATCGGGGGGAAGAGGATGTGGATCACTAAATGCCCTTTAAATGTATTATTCAGGCACAAACATACACTGCTTGTCCTGTATTTCTTGACAAATATCTTTTCACGAATCATTAATTGTTCTACTATCTCGGTGTAGGAAACTGGATGCGAACATTGGGGGCGCCTACACATCCAGTGATTCCAAGCACTCTTTAATGTCCTGGACAAAGGAAGTAGACATACGGAGAGTAAGTAGTTCATTAAAGCAATGTGGTAACAGTGATAGTTACAATTGGAAGATTTAGAGTAAAAAAGAAAGAAAATTACAACAACTAAAGTCTAGGTGGGTACATTGAAGTGATAAACATCCCCCAATTGGGAGGTGCAAGAGTAATCGTTTTGCTTATCTTTTGGGTTACAAACTATTGAAAGAGATTGAGGTTACTGTCAACAAAAACATTTGCCAGAAGCAGTTAAATGCCACTTTTAGTTGTTATAGTCAAGGACAGAATTAGCCGACCAATTGTGCGTATTGTCAAGGTTTGTCAATCAGCGCGGACGCGGACTGTGGATGGTTGAATGGTGTATTGGGGTGGGGCATGTTCGACCAAAATATGATTTAAAATGTAAAAATATGTTATGACCCTAATTGAGTCAGGTTTTTGACGGATGGACCCAATAATCTCACTTAAGTAAACTTCTGTTTCAAATAGCTTTAAATGTTCACAGATTATTCTTCATGGCCCACATGTGTTCTGTACCATCAAATTACGTCAGACGCCCATTGGTTGCCTTATTCTGTCCCTTATAGTGGCAAAGAGTCATTTCCTGTCGGAGGATTTGTTTTACATTTGCCTTTGAAGAGTGAAATCTCTCTTGCTTGAATTTGTGCAATCTGCTTCAGGAAGTGGAGCAAATGTTAGCCTCCACAAACCCCCATGCAATGCAGCCGGTACACACACCACACACACACCACTTTTGTCATGTTTGACGTGCACAGCCACAGATGTACACACACACGTGTAAATTGACAAACCCTCAAACACCTTTGCAAGAACTTCAGAGATACATCACGCAAATATACATACTTTTGCCACACACGTTGTACCACACACATGTGCATGCACACATGCACACCCCACCAATCCACAGCAAACAGTGTAAATGAAATTTGAAATGAATTTTCGGTCATCTCTAATCGCAACTAATTCCCGTAAGAGTCTCTAAAGCTCTTTAATTGAACATTCAAAACTGGCGTCCATTTGTACATTGTGCCACCATCTTCTTCTTGATGAAATCAATCTTCAAACATTGAACTTTGCTAATATTATTGATGCCTATTCACATGTTAACTTCCTTTTTTCCACAAACAAAAATTTTTTACCTGCAGCCTCCCATAAAGACAGTGAACAACCGTTATCTGAAAGTTCATTCAAGATCTCATAGTTCACCGGTACTTCCACTCTTTGGATCTCTCGTGGCAATTATCAATAGTTTTAGTTTATAACCTAAGTGAATTAAAAATGTATTACTCCATAAGCAGTCATTTTTGTGATGGTTTTTTTATTTTCATTCAGTTTCAGTTTATTTTACCAGGAAAACATTAAGCGGCAGATACACTAAACTTGGAGGGAATGACCAAGAGGAGCAATGCTTGCAAAATAAGGTCCCCAAATAAGTTACATTACATTCTTATACTTTATACTACAGGAAAGCCGATCACAGACAAAGGCCAGACAAACGTTACGTGCTGGATGTATACAGACGAGACTGGCATAGTACAAGTAGTGCAGAATAAACAATTGTTGTTTTTTTTTAATAAAAACAGATTATAGACACAGAGTGGTACTTAATACAGGTGAATCCAATTGTAACATAAACGAATAATGTCCTTTGTATTCCTCTGACCCAGTGCTGGATTAAACAGTTAACATTTTTAATCCCAGATTAATTCATTCCAGAGCAAATGACCTTGTCTACGTATGGTATTTCTGGCTCAATCATCTGTCAAATTGTAAGGACTATAAGAATACAGATGCGGTAGGGGATTGTGAAGTGACTATTCAGAGTAAAATATCTGAAACTGCCAGTCAATTATTGATGTGAACTTATCCTACGATAAACCAAGGTACAACTTGTGATATCCATAGATAGTCCGTGTATTAAATTGTAAATATGGAGGCGAGTGTTGGACCAGTGTGCTTGCCAAACCTCATAGTCTTTTTGTTTTATGTGATTTAATTTAAGGTGTGTATTTGTTTGAATCTGCCAATCAATTGCATAAGATAGGTGTGGGAGTACCAGGGTATTATATACGACATTATGTTTTCTGAAGATAATTTGTTGGAGACAGACAGAATCCGAATATTTAGATAACATGTGACAATGTTTGAATTATGGATCGACCAGGTTAATGAATCGTCGAAAACTAACACCAAGAAATTTTGTGTTGGAGACTCTGCGATACAAACCCCAGCATCATATTTGTTCAAATCGTGATAAGTACGGTTACTGTGGCGATTTGTTTTTTTTTTTTTTTTTTTTAAATAACATAATTTATTTTAGCAATGTTCAATGATAATTTGTAGCTTTAAACAACGAGATTTTTAATTCAGCGATTTGCACTGCAAACTAAATTTGGAATATTGGCATGAGAAACAATAACATTTGTATCATCGGCATAAGTTATAAAGGTTAGTTTATCAGATGAAATGAAATATCAATTTAATGTAAGATGAAAGCAATGGCCTAAAACAGAGCCCTGGGCACGCACATTTAACATTACGGTAGGATGAATTATGCCATTAATACACACATACTGTAATCAGTTATTGAGGTAACTTTTGAACAACTCGAAGGCCTTCCTCTCACCCGGAATGGTGTAACTTGGCAGAAGAATGATGATCAACAGTATCGAAGGCCTTCGAGAGGTTCCAAAAAAATCACCCTTGTGTGAATCCCCTGGATCAAGATCTGTTACGATCTTGTTTATATGCGTTAATAAGGAGTGCTGTAGGAAGAATAATTCTTACGACAACCACATTGACACTGTATATATCCTACCGATAAAAAACTTATAATCTTTTATGGATAATGGTTTCAAGAATTTTGAGAAAACCCAGGTAATGATATTGGACGATAATTATTGCATTGTGAAGGGTCCCCTTATTTATGAATAGGAACAACGCGAGCAACTTTGAGTTCAATAGGCCCCACACCATACTTCTGATAATTTAAAGACCTGGCAGAATGGCGTTTAATATAATAATAATTTTGACAATGTGTGGTTTAATGTCATCGAACCCGCCTGGAAGCCAGATTTTTACAGATTGCACAAATATCCACGTTTCATCACATCAGTGGGCGATAAAAAAGTGAATTCATTGGTGAAGGTACCCGAAGTGAAAATCGTTGAAATTAGTGTGCGTTGAGGGAATGCGGTTAGCCAAATTAGAACCATGTTGGCAAAATAGCATTCCCCAATCGCAGTGTTGTGGGTCAGAGACATCAGAACCATTGATATAAACAAGTCTGGCATGACTATCTCTATCATATACCTAGAAGATCATTAAGGATACCCAAGTCTTTTTAAGGTCGTACTTATGGACGTCAAGCAAGTTGGCAAAGTATTTCTTTTTCGAGTACGAATAATAGTTTTCAACTTGTTCTTCGTACTCGGACAGCCGTGCGCTTGGTTGGAACGAATTCGGCGAAGTCTGTACGGTGATAGAGTTTGTCCCTTTCGGTGAATAACTTGCGGATTGCCTTTGTGATCAGTTTTCGAGGAATTCCCTTAGCCCTTGACACCGCGGGTGCGTTTGGTGCAAAGACGAGTGTACCGTTCATAACCTTAGTACCAAACTAGAATAAGCATGATTTGGTGACAACGTCATTCATAATATATCCCAATTTTTAAGCTCAAGGGTGATTCTTAAAGCAATTAATGTTCCTTGTGTAATGAACTATTGTTGATAAACTTGGGCAGTCTGCATACAAAGCAGTAAATTAGTTATTTGAAAACAGGGTAATTATCTGTGATGTCCGGTACAAAATACCAATGAATTCAGTTATCAAGACATTCGTGCATATATTATCTAAAATACTGGCAAATTTTTAACAAGACGTGTTGGACGATCAGCGAGGGTGACATGTTGTGTGCATAAAAGTTATTAACAAAACATTATCTTATTGTCTGGAATCATACTTGAGAATGTCGAGATAACACCATAAATATACACATTTATTTTCCCGCAAAACACGGTCCAAACAATTCGATAAGTCATGGTTGAAAGAATCACATCCGTACGGTGGGCACGATTGCCGACAATAATGTTTTTTTGGAAAGTGAGATGACGAGATTCTGCAAAAACAGTTCGGAGTTATCAATTACAGTCCATGAGGTTTGAATCAAGTAAATCAGCCTAACTTTGTATGAAACTGATTAGGACATACAGTGCAAGCACCACCAACTTCTTCTACCACCTTGACGGGTACACTTATTAAATTGTAGTTACAGATATTAATAAGGTTGGAGTGATCTTTCATTATACCAGGTCTCAGAAAGGGCATTGAATGAGAAGTGGAAATTTAGACTTGAAATGAAAGTATTAATAGATCCTATTTTGGTTAAAACTCGGACATTTTAAATGCAGAATGAAAACCCCGGCTGAACTGAACTTTAAATCAGAAATCGGAATCAAAAACATAGTTACATGTGTTGGTGACACCAATCCTTTGAAGATTGTCATGTGACATTTTGTTTGATACCAACTTCAAATATGAATGGGTTGAATTTAAGGTCTAGCAACTTGTTATATTCGTAGATGTGGAAATTTTTACAGTGTACAAAAATTCACCATCGTCTCATAATGATTACAGACAAAATTATCACCATTTACATTTTATGACAATACCATTCATTATCATCAAGATACATGACCCCTCTCGTAGGATAAATAAAGACACACTGCATTGTATTACAATTGCGATTATATTATTAATAGAGTTCTTACACTGATTACACCCTGCCATTACTCTACATAGTTACAAAACACTAATCACAGGCAAAAAAGTAAAAATCTTAATTTGAACTAAAAAGATAAAAAAAGAGCAAATTTATGCACATTATGGGGAAGAGGACTCAAAGACAATGACTAATGAAAGTGACAAAAACAAATGAGTAACTATCCAATCCAAACGACAAGATGAAATTGATATTTTGGGACCAGGCCATTAACAAAGAGAAAAAAAGATACTATGACGCCAAATTAAAAGATTGAGATTGCATGGTATAAAACAGACTTGGAATCTTGAGCTCACATATACAAACACGCATACACACCTACATACACACTCACATACACATACATATACAAGTATATATACATACACAGGTCCATGCACAGCACATATGAAACAAGCCACACCATTCATATAACACATGTATGCATGCAAGCATGCACACACATACTACACACATACACACTGCACATGCATGTTACATACATATACACACATGCATACACAAATCACATGTAATACATCTACACACATTCTCACATACATACACCCTTACACACCATATCATGAGACATGTACATACCATACTAGATATACCCTAACAAATATTGCTGGTATAAAAAAAAGACATGGGAAACTGAATTAAAAATAAAGTGTATGCAGCATCCTTCTAATGGGCGAGTAATGCGTCCGAGGTAAAAAAAACAAATAATGGCGAGGCGCACCGAGTCCATTACTTAATCTTTCTCCGCCGCTGACACATTATGAGCCCATAAATAATACTGCAAACCCTTCATTTCTAATCTATTACCGAAACTCGTGATAAATGAGAAAATGCATACGCGACCCATTATTGGTGGCAGAATGGGCAGTAACTGACCAATCAGAATAATGCTGCATTTTCAATAATGGGCAGCAGAGGTATAGAATTCACAATATAGACACATACATACCTAAGTCATACATACTCACATACTCGTATATCACATATACCACTGCATATATAACCACGTGTAATGTTTCATGCATGCATAAACATGCGCACACATACATACATACATACACCTGTATGCATGCATGCACCACATACCTACCCACATATAAATGCATGTGCATGCACATACCATCAGATATACACAGAGTACATCCCATACACATGTATACACATATACATACACCTATACTCAGTATCCGCATACAAACACCCTATACATACACACATCGCACAATATACAATGTATAGACATATACACACAAATACTTATGCAACATATCCAATATACCACACCATACATATCAATTTATAGTATTATCATCTACAAAATATAAGATAAATGAATGATTATGGATTTTTCAATATGACCGAATTAAAACAATCAAGAGAGATGCTTTGAACAGAGGAAGGACTTGAGTCATCCCCACATTGCACATGATAATATGGGGATATGAATTGGGAAAAATAACTGCGATAATGAGAATGTTCAAAATAATAGTTCGCAACTCTTGTGAAGCACCCTAGAGCCCATGAAAATTGTTAAATCATTTTAAAAACGATTATTAAAAAATCTACACATGAAAATTACTAGCGTTTACATTTGCTAGCTATTACAAGCATAACTTTGCATTCTCTCATTATAAGCCAATTCGGCTTAACAGTTTTGTGATGCATTGTGGGTAATATCACTCCAATCACTGGTGTCCTAAAGCGGGAAAAACAGCATTCGCTCCACTGACGGTTGTTGTGTCCGCTATGTGATTTCTTTTATTTTGCTGGCTTTACGGCAGTAATAATCTAATTGAGGCAATGTTTTTTGCATACAGTATTTAAAATTGTCAAAAGAATGAAGGCCAAACCGCACAGAACTCAAAGGTAATTTTTTTGGTGCTGCTGAGTTCATCACATGGATAATACAGCAACCTTGTTGGGTTTTAAAGGGGGATGGTCCGATTTAAGTATATGAATTTTCATCTTGATAGGATGGCCTTCACCCAAAAACCCCATCCTGTAAAGTTTCGCGCCGATATTTCCAACCGTTTTGATGAATGACAACTCGAAACCTGATTTTTGGTGAGCCACTAGAGCCACTGTGTAAAACTATATTGGTCGACCAAATGGAGTACACTTTCGCTCATAACTCCCCAACCAAAGCACCATTTAGCCTAAGATTTGCACAGGTGAATGAGAAAAATAGTAGCTTTCTTCTTGATACCAAAATTTCCGACCACTTCCGGTAAAATCTGGGGCTTCTGGGGACGAGTATTAAGCGATCGTGCCTGGACCTTTAAGAGTTTAGGACACCGGCAATTGATGTGAATATTTCCCACAATCATCACAAATCGTAATGTTAAGGTCCCAGGAAATGATATGGTAAACCTACTCCAAGTCTTTACGGGACATTCCATTCCATAAACAGGGCCAGAAAAAAGAATACACCACCAGGACTTAGTGAAACTATTGATTTTCAGTCAGTGGTCATGAAATAGATTTCCACACCATCACCTTGATTTCAGGCTCCAAATAACCGACGGCACCAGCATTTTTGCCGTAGGGCCCTGCCACTGTTTCTGTCGTGCCGCCACCCAATATTCCCTTGCCGGCGCCATGATGCCGTGCCTTATTTTCCACGCCGTAGTGCCCTTTTCATAGCTTTTTGTGAACTAAAAAAGAAGCAAACAAGAGAAAATGTAAATATAATGTTTAATAAGTTTTTACCTTTTTATCATAGGAAAAGTGTTTAAAATTGTGGTTTTGATGTCACTTTTTCCCTGACTTTTGCAAAGTCGC